>JAODAL010002856.1:0-185870 GCA_025379985.1 Phyllomedusa bahiana
ATTGGGCCGGGCCCCCCACCCAGCTTAGGAAAGGGGGGGGGGTTGGCCGGGGTGGAGGGCCCAATGCTTCACGTATGGGGCCCTGAAATTTCTGACGGCGGCCCTGCCTACAGCTACTGTATATGGCTGCACATAACTCTTGTACTCTGTCTCTCTCTGCCTTTTTTAAAGCATATCTCAATGCTTAAAGTGAACCAACCGGGGGTGTATGCTGCTCTGTCAGATAGTGAGCTGTGATAAAAGGATAGAAGCCGAGCTCTGTGATAAATAGGTTTAAATAATTTCAGACTAAAAATCAGGAGAAAAAGCAAAACAGAAAGTGAAATTACCACTCACCCGGCCTAGATACAGTGATTGACAGTTTGCTCTGTACACACACTAATAAAGGGAAATTTTCAATCCTGTATGTGGGGGGAGAAAACAGGATTTCCCACTTCCCTTCAGAATCCATAGTATTTTCTCTGTTTTTACTCAAAAATCCTCCCTCCAAATCAAAAAAACCCTATATTTTACAGACTCACTTGTCTCCACTATCTAAAAACCCTATAATAACAGACTCAGTTTCCTCTCCCTCTGTCATATAACCCATATATCACAGAGCTCAGCTTCTCTCCTCTATCATAAACCAAATATATCACAGAGCGCAGCTCCTCTCCTCTTCATATAACCCTAATACACAGAGCCAGCATCTCTCCTCTATCATAAAACCCCATATATCACAGAGGTCAGCTTCTCTCCTCTATCATATAACCCATATATACAGAGCTCATTTCTCTCCCTATCATATAACCCTAAATATCACAGAGCGCAGCTCCTCTCCTCAACATATAACCTATAACACAGAGCTCAGCTCCTTTTCCCTATCATATAACCCTATAATCACAGAGCTCAGCTTCTCCCCCTCTATCTATAACCCTATATATCACGAGCTCAGCTTCTCTTCCCATCCATAACCTTAATATCACAGAGTTCAGTTTCCCTCCTCAATTGTAAAACCCCCTATATATCACGAGCCACTTCTCTCCCTTAATTCCATCCAAGTGGACCTACCACTAACAATAATTTAGAGAATTATCTCTCTATATCCAAGGTACTTTCAAGGCTCCTAGGAGATTTGATTTAATTTCAAATGTTATACATGTCAAGTGTATATACACTCACCGGCCACTTTATTAGGTACACCTGTCCAACGCTCGTTTAACACTTAATTTCTAACAGCCAATCACATGGCGGAAACTCAGTGCATTTGGGCATGTGACATGGTCAAAAAATCCCTGCAGTTCAAAACCGACTCATAGGGGGAAGAAAGATGATTTGATGCCTTTGAACTGGCAGGTTTTTGGGGGCCAGAAGGGCGGTCTGAGTTTTCAGAAACTGTGATTTTCCTGGGATTTTCACGCACAAAAACCTCTCTAGGTTTACAGAAATGGCCCCGAAAAAGAAAAAACACCAGTGAGCGGCATCCTGTGGGGGGAAATCCCTTGTTGATCCCAAAGGGGCAAAAGAAATGGGCAGACGGTTTCGAGCTGATAGAAAGGCAACAGTGACTAAAAATAGCCACCCTTAAAACCCAAGGGTGGGCAGAAGAGCACTCTAACGCACATAGGGCAAATTTTGAGGCAGAGGGGCTATAGCAGCAGAAGACCAACCGGTGCCACCCTTTCAGCTAAAACGGAAACTGAGCCCAAATTTGCCCAAGCTCATAAAATTTGGACATAAAATTTGGGAAAAAAAACGTTGCCGGGTTGATAAACTCGTTTTCTGCTGCAACATTTGGGGATGGTAGGGTCAAAATTTTTGCGTCAAAAAACATAAAAAGCAGGATCCACCTGCCTTGTATCAACGGTTCAGGCGGGGTGGTGGTGTGCATGGTGGGGGGGAATATTTTTTGGGCCCCTTTTTTGGGCCCGGTTACCAAATTGACATCTTTTTCAACCCTTGTTGAAATCTACACGAAGAATTGAGGAAATTTCTAAAGGGCAAAAGGGGGTCCAACCCTTACTAGCAGGGTTACCTAATAAAGGGGCCCGGGTGAGTGTACTTTTATTAGTTTTGAAGCCAATGAATGACATTAAAAATGAAACAATGAGGGGAGACTAGGGCCTCCCAAAATTTCAAAACCTATTTCTACCAGATTACTATACATACCAAGTAGTTCATAAAGTAAGTTTACAATCTCCTTCCAGGACTCGGAAGCTTCCTCGCCAGCAAACTCTGCAAAGTGAGCAGCTGTGCTGTATACATTAAGACGGTCTATGCAGTCCAAGACGAGAGAGATTATTCCCTAAAGTAGAAAAAAACAAAACGTTTGTGAATCTAACATAGTCAAGCGTAATCCTTCATCTTGATCATTTAGACATGTTATTCCCTTCTATCTGCCCCCTATCCTACTCTTTTGGGGGAAAAAAGAAAAAATACGGGGAGTAAAGTGATACATGACTGCAGAATACACACAAGGTTTAGCTGTAACCATGAATACAGTGGGGTGAAAAAGTATTTGCCCCCGTCCTGATTTCTTAATCTTTTGGATGGTTGTCACACTTAAATGTTTCAGATCAAAAATGTAAATATTAGACAAACATAACACAAGTAGGCACAAAATGCAGTTTTAAAATGAAGATTTTTAGGAAAAAGTAATCAAAACATACAGGGCCCTGTGTGAAAAAGTAGATGCATCAATCCCCACCTCCCACCTCCCAAAAAAACCTCAGAAAGCTAAACAAATTAAGTGTGTTTTCTCACATCTTTGGGAAGCCGAGTTCAATTTCCCTAGCCTCACGAAGGCCTGATTACTGCCACACCTGTTCTCAAAGAAGAAAGCACTTAAATAGGACCTGCCTGGCAAAGTGAAGTAGACCAGAAGATCCTCAGAAGCCAGACATCATGAGAAGATCCAAAGACATTCAGGAACAAATGAGAAACAAAGTATGAGACTACAGCCCGGGAAAGGGTTTTAAAGCCACTCTGAAGCTTTTTGGGGCCAAAGAACCAAAAGTGAGATTCATTATCCACAAATGGATAAAACATGGAACTGGGGTGAACCTTCCCATGAGTAGGAAAAGTCCCACAATTACTGTAAGAGTGCAGCAACGACTAATCCAAAAGGTCACAAAAAACTCAAGAACACCATCCAAGGAACTGCAGACCTCACTTGCCTCAATTAAGGTCAGTGTTATTGACTCCACCATCAGAAAGAGACTGTGCAAAAATGGCAAAAACCAAGACGAAAACCATAGCCGACAAAAAAAACAAAAGGCCGTCTCAGTTTTTTCCCAAAACACTAGAGATCCCCAAGACTTTTGGGGGAATATTTTGGTTGACTGATGAGACAAAGGTTTTAAAATTTTTGGAAGGTTTAAGTCCCATTTAAAAGGCGTAGAAGCAAACAGTATTTCAAAAAGGAACACGTCCAAAAAATAAAACTTGGGGTGGTAGTGTGAAAAGGTCTGGGACTGTTCTGCTGCTTCAGCACCTGGAAGACTTGCTGTGAGAAATGGAACCATGAATTCTGCTGTCTACCCACAAATCCTGAAGGCAAATGTCAGGCCATCTGGTCGTGACCTCAAACTGAAGTGCACTTGGGTTATGCAGCAAAACACATCAGCAAGTCTACCTTTCAATAGCTTCAGAAAAAATAAAATGAAGATCTTGGAGTGGCCTAGTCACAGTCCTGACCTTAATCCGATTGAGATGCTGTGGCATGACCTTAAAAAGTGGTTCATGCTAGGAAACCCTCCAATGTGGGTGATTTACAACTATTCTGCAAAGAGGAGTGGGCCAAAATTCCTTCAGAGCGCTGTAAAAGACTCATTGACAGTTATCGCAAACACTTGATTGCAGTTGTTGCTGCTAAGGGTGGGCCAACCAGGTATGACGTTTCGGGGGCAATTACATTTTCACTTTTTCACTTAATAATAAAGACCGCTGCATTTAGGATGACATGTATGTCCAGGGCTGCGCCAGTATTCTGGCGTCCTTTCAGCCCAAAAACTGTTGCAGCCCTTTTCTCTAAATGTATGAGCAGGCACACTCCAAAATTAGGCACATTTTGCAGCGCCGTAGCACTTTGTACTGCGCCCAAGATGTGGGGGCGTGTCATGCCACAACCATATGATTCTACACATTTATGACTGGAGGACGGCAAAACTAGGCACATAACTGCTGAAACAGCCAGAGCAAGTTAAAAGGTGGTTGACCTGGCCAACTTGTGATTGGCTCTACTCTGCCCTTGTCAAGCGTATGACTTCATCGCGTGAACAGACCAGGGTGTAACAGGGTGCCTGAATCCTGACTTTGATGTGGTATTGGCTCTACACCTGCCCTGTATGTATAGACCTGCAGCGGATAAGCCAGATCCAGGGTAAAGGTGGAGTGCCTGATCCGGACTTGTGCGTATGGACATCTTACACTGCCCTGTATGTAACTGCGCCTGCAGAAGAACAGCCAACCAGGCGTATAAAAGGTGGTGCCTGAGCCAGACTTGTGGAATTGCTCTATACACTGCCCTGTATGAATGACCTGCAGAAGAAACCGCAGACGCGGGTAAAGGTGCTGCCTGAGCCAGCACTTTGGTATAGCTCTACACGGCCCTGTATGTATGACCCTTGACAAAAAGAAGGAAAAGCACCAGACCAGGTGTAAGGTGTTGCCTAGCAGACTTGTGGTATATGGCCTTACACTGCCCTGTATGTATGACCTGCAGAAGAACACCGACCAGGGCTAAAGGTGGTGCCATGACCGACTTGTGGACATATGAGTCTCTACACTGCCCTGTATGTATGCCTGCAGACAATGAACAGGGTCCAGACCAGGGTAAAGTTGCTGCCTAGCCAGACTTTTGGTATTAGCTCTACACTGCCCTGTATTGTATTTACACCTGTGCAGAAGAGCAGCCAGACCAGGGGAAAAGGTGGTGCCCTGTAGCAGACTTGTGGTATTGGCCGTCTACACTGCACCTGTAATGTCTGACCTGCAGAAGAACAGCCAGACAGGGTAAAGGTGTGCCTGAGCCAGGACTTGTGGCGCGTATTTGCTCTAACACTTGCACCTGTATGTATGACGCTGCAGAAGAAAACAGCCAGACCTAGGGAAAGTGGTTGCCTGAGCCAGACTTGTGATTGCTATACACTGCCCTGTATTGTACAACCTGCAGCAGAACAGCCAGACCAGGGTAAAGTGCGGTCCTGAAGCCAGACTTGTGGTACACGATTGAATCTATACACTGCACCTGTATGTATCGACCTACATATGAACAGCCAGACCTGGTAAAGGTGGTGCTGAGCCATGACTTGCGTTGGTTTTGGCTCTACACTGCCCCTGTATGTAGGACCTGCAGCAGAACAGCCCAGACCAGGAGTAAAGGTGGCGAGCCTTGAACCAGACTTTTGGTATTTGGGCTCTACACTGCCCTGTATGTAGACCTGCAGAAGAGACAGACCAGGGTTAAAGTTGGTGCCTGAGCCGGACATTGTGTTATGGCTCTACACTTGCCCTGTAATGGTATGCACCTGCAGCAAGAACCAGGCCAGACCAGGGTTAAAGGTAGTGTGCCTGAGCCAGACCTTATGGTATTGGCTCTACACTGCCCTGTATGTATTGACTCAGAAGCAACAGCCAGACCAGCGTATAGCAGGTTGTGCCTGAGCCAGACTTGTGGTATTGGCAGCTACACTGTTCCTTTATGTATGAGCTAGCAGAAGAACACCAGACCATGGTAAAGGTGGAGCCTAGTGAAGCCAGACTTGTGGTATTGGCTTATACACTGCCCTGTATTGTATGACCTGCAGAATAGAACAGCCAGACCAGGTTAAATAGGCGTGGTGCCCTGAGCCACAACTTGTGGGTTGTTAGCTTCTACACTGCGCCCGCACGTTGATGTCCTGCAGATGACATCCAGACAGGGTTAAAGGTGGTGTCTGGCCAGACTTGTGGTATTGGCATCTACAACTGCCCTGTATGATGACCTGCAGAAGAACAGCCAACCTATAGTAAAGGTGGTGCCTGAGCCAGACTTGTGGAATGGCTCTACACTGCCCTGTATGTATGTATCGCCTGCAGAAGAACAGCAGACCAGGGTATAGAGGTGGTGCCTGAGCCATGACATTGGTGGTAATAGGTTTGAAAACACTCGCCTTGTATGTATGACCTGCAGCCAGACCAGGTAAAGGTGGTGCCTGAGCCAGACTGTGTGGTAATTGGCTCTACACGCCCTGTATGTATGTATCGCCTGCAGAGAGAACAGCCAGACCAGGTAAAGGAAGGATTGACCCTGAGCCAGACTTTGGTAGTGAGCTATACACTGCCCTGTCATGTATGACCTACCAGAAGAACAGCCATACCCAGGGTAAAGGAGGTGCCTGAGCCAGACTTGTGTATTGGCTCAAGCGACTGCGCTGTATGTATGACCTGAAGAAGAACAGCCAGACCAGGTAAAGGTGGTCCTGAGCCAGACTTGTGGATTGTGCCTCTACACAGCGCCTGTATGTATGACCTGCAGGAGAACCAGCCAGAACCAGGGTAAAGGTGGGTAGCCTGAACCAACTTGTGGTATTGACTCTACCCTGCCTTAAGTATGACCTGCAGAAGAACAGAACCAGTTAAAGGTGGTGCCTGAAGCCGGACTTGGTATAGCCTCTACACTGCCACTGAATGTATGACCTGCAGAAGAACAGCCAGATCAGGGTAAAGGTGGTTGCCTGAGCCAGAATTGTGGTAATTGCTATACAACTGCCCTGTATGTAGACCTGCAGAAGAACACCAGAACCAGGGTAAAGGTGGTGCCTGAGTCCAGACTTGTGGTATTGGCTGATACACTGCCCTGTATGTAATGACCGCAGAAGACAGCCAGACCAGTGTAAAAAGGTGTTGCCTTATCCAGACTTGTGGTATTGTTATATCACTTCTTGTAATGTATGACCTGCAGCCAGACCAGGTAAAGTGGTGCTTGAGCCAACTTGTGGTATTGGCCTCTACAATGCACCTGTATGTATGACCTGCAGAGAACACAGCCAGAGCCAGGTAAAGGTTCTGCCCTGAGACCAGACTTGGTGGGTATTGGCTACGTACACTGCGCCTGTATGTAATGACCAGGCAAAGAACAGCCCGATGACCAGGGTAAAGGTGGTGCCTGAGCCAGACGTTGTGGTATTAGCTCTACACGCCCTGTATGTATGTTGACCTTGGCAAATAACTCCGGACCAGGGTAAAGATGGTGCCGGATCCAGAACTTTGTGGTAGTTGCTCTACAACAGCCATGTAATGTATGACCTGCAAAAAACAGCCACAGACCAGTGGATAAAGGTGTGTGCCTGAGCCAGACTTGTGTTAATTGGCTATACACTGCCCTGTATAGTATGGACCTGCAGAAGAACATACCAGGGTAAGAAGGTGGTGCCTTGAGCCAACTTGTTGGGTTATTGCTCTACGACTGCCACTTATTAATGACCTGCAAAGAACACCAGATCCAGGTAAAGGTGGTGTGCCATGATCCAAGACTTGTGTATTGGCTACTACACTCCCTGTTAATGTATGACCGCATAATGAAACAGCCAGACCAGGGTATAGAAGGTGATGCCTGGCAGCCAGAATGTGGTATTTGTGCTATACACACGGCCTGTAAGTATGAACCACTCGTCAGAAGAGAACAGACCAGGGTAAAGGTTGGCCTGAGTCCCGACTTGTGTATTGGCTATACACTGCCCAGTATGTATGACCTGCAGATGAACAGACCAGGGTAAGGTCGGTGCCTGAGCCAACTTGTGGCATTGCTCTACACTGCCCTGTATGTATGACCTTCAGAAGAAACATCCACAGACCTGGGTAAAGGTGGTGCCTGAGCCAGAGCTTGTGGTATTGCCTCTACAACGCCCAGTATGTACTGAACCTGCAGAGAACAGCCATACCAGGGTAAAGGCTTGCCTGATCATACTTGAGAGTATTGCTCGGTAAAATGCCCTGTATGTATGACCTTCATAAGAACAGCAAGACTCATGGGAAATGGTGCCTGACGCCAGCAATTGTGGTATTGGCATACACTGCCCTGTATGTATGACCGCAGAAAGTACAGACCAGGATAACAGGGTGGTGCCATGACCAGACTGTGGTATTGGCTCTACTACGCCTTGTATGTAGACCTGCAGAAGTACAACAGACCATGGTAACAGGTGCGTGCCTTAGCCGACTTGTGGTATTTGGCTCTACGACTGGCCTCGTCATAGTACATGAACCTGCAGAAGACACACACCGGCCAGATCCAGGGTAAAGGTGAGTCGCCGCTCTACCAGACATGTGGTATTGGCTCTACACTGCCCTTGTATGTAATGCGCCCTGCAATCGCGCGAGCGCCGTGCGCGCGCGTGCGTGAGAGAAAGGTGGTTGCCTGAGCCAACACTTGTGGTAGCGTTGGCTAAACACGTGCCCTGTATGTAAACCTTCAGAAGAACAGCCACGATACCAGGGTAAAGGTGGTGCCTGACAGACTGTGTATTGGCTCTACACACTGCGCCTGTATGTAATGACCTGCAGAAGAACAGCCAGACCCAGGCGTAGCAGTGTGGACGCCTAAGCCATACATGTGGTAATGGCTCTACACTGCCCTATATTATTACTGCAGAAGAACACAGCCAACCAGGAAGAAGGTGGCGTTGCCGTGACCAGACTTTTTGGTATTGGCTACTACAACTGCCTTGTATGTATGACCTGCAAGCTCAGACCAGGGTAAAGGTGGTGCCTGATCCAGACTTGTGGTATTGGCTATACACTGCCGCTGTATGTATAGTACCTGCAGAGAAGGGAGCCAGACCAGTAAAGGTTTGCTGCCTGAAGTCCAGACTTGTGGAGAGTGTGGCTCTAACACCGATGCGCCTGTAAGTATGAACCTACAGAAGAACAGCCAGACCAGGGTAAAGTGGTGCTGAGCCAGACTTGTGGTATTGGCTCTTACACTGCCCTGTATGTATGCACCTGCAGCCAAACAACCATCGGTAAAAGTGGTGCCAAAGTCCAGACTTGTGGTATTGTGTGCGAGCGAGCGAGCATGCGCCTGTATGTATGTGACCTGCAGAAAGAAACATACAGGGGTAAAGGATTGGTGCCAGTGACCGGACATTATGTGGTAATTTTGGCTCTACACTGCCCTGTATGTATGAACCTGCAGAAGAACAGGCCAACCAGAGGTAAAGGGGTGTCCTGAAGCCAGACTTGCTGGTATTTGGCTCTACACTGCCCAGTCATGTATGACCTCTGCAGAAGAACAGACCAGTAAAGGTGGTTCGCTGAGCCGGACTTGTTGTATTGCTCTACACTTGCCCTGTATGTATGACCTGCAGAAGAACAGCCAGACCATTGTAAAGGTGGTGCCTGTAGCCAGACTTTTGTAATGAACTCTACTACTGCCCTATATGTATGGACTGCAGAGAACACCAACCATGGTAAAGGTGTGCAGATGCCAGACCATGTGGTATTGGTTCTGCTACACTGCCCGTGTATGGTTATGACCTGCAGAAGAACAGCCAGACCAAGGGTGAAAAGGTGGTGCCTGAGCCAGACTTGGGGGTTAATGACTCTACACTGCCCTAGTATGTATGACCTGCAGAGACAACAGCCAAGACCAGGGTAAAGTTGGTGCCTTACCAGACTTGTGGTATTAGGCTCTACACTGCGCTCTGTACTGTGAGGAACCTGCATAAGAAACAGCCAGAACTATGGTAAAGGTGGTGCCTGAGCCAGACTTTGTGGTATTGGCCTACTCCAACTAGTGCCTGTATGTATGACCCTGCAGAAGAACAGCCAGACCAGGGGTAAACACTGGTTGTGCCTTAGCCAGACTTGGGGTATTGGCTCTACAACTGCTCAACCTTATGTATTACCTGCCAGAAGAACAGACCAGGTTAAAAGGTGGTGCACTGAGCGCCATACTTGTGTATTGGCTCTACAACTGCCCTGTATGTAATGACCTGCCAGAGAACAGCCAGATCAGGGTAAAGGTGGTGCCTGAGCCAGAACTTGTGTTTTGGCTCTACACTGCCCTGTATGCGTATTACCTTCCGAAGAAACAGCCAGACCAGGGTAAGGTGGTGCTGGAGCCAGACTTGTGGAATTGGCTCTAACACTGCCCTGATGTATGCACCCCCTACAGAAAAACACATCCAGACCAGGGTAAACGTGTGCCCTGAGCCAGACTTGTGTATTGGCTCTACACTGCCTGTAAGAGACGGTCTTTTGACCTGCAAGAAGAACAGCCATGCGCCAGGGTAAAGGTGTGAGCCCTGAGCAGACTTGTGGTTTTGCCCTCTACACTGCCCTGTATGTAGTGAACCTGCAGAAGAAAACCAGAGACCAGGGAGTAAAGGTGTGGCCTTTAGCGCAGACTTGTGGGTATTGGGCACTACCTGCCCGGTATGTAGGACCTGTCAGAAGAACAGCCAGAACCAGGTAAAGGTGGTGCCTGAGCCAGACATTCTGTGGTATTGTCCGCTACGACTGCCCTGTATGTAATGCACCCTGCCAGAAAGACACCAGACCAGGGTAAAGGTGGTGCCTGAGCAAGACTTGTGGTATGGCTCTACACATGCCCCTCTTATGTATGACCTGCAGACAGAACAGCCAGACCAGGGTAAAGGTGGTGCCCTGAGCCCAATACTTGATGGTATGGCACACACTGCCCTGTATGTGTGACCTGCAAAACAAGCCAGACTCAAGGTAAAGGTGGTGCCTGACGGCCAGACTTGTTTTATTGGCTCTTACACGCCCAGTATGTATGACCCTGCAAGAGCGAACAGCCAGACCAGGTAAAGAGTGGTGCCTGACAAGACTTGTGGTATTGGCTCTACCACTGCCCTGTATGTATGACCTGCAGTAAGACGACCAGACCCAGGGGTAAAGGTGGTACCCTGAGCAAACTTTGGTATTTGGCATACACTGCCCTGTATGTATAACCTGCAGAAGAAGAGCCAGACCTAGTAAAGACGCTGCTGACCGAGACTCTATTGGTATTTGGCTCTACACTCTGCGCCTGTTAATGTATGAACCTACACAGAAGAACAGCCAGACCAGGTAAAGGTGTTGCCTGAGCCAACTTGTGTATTGGCTCTACACTGCCCTGTATGTATGACCTTCAGAAAAAACAGACCAGGGTAAAGGTGGTGCCTGAGTCCTCGACTTGCGTGGTATTGGCTCTAACACTGCCCTGTATGTTATGACCTGCAGCAAGCACTACGCGAGGGCTTAACGGTGGTGCCTGACCTGAACTTGTGGGTATGGTCTACACTGCCCTGGTATGTATGACCTGCAAAGAACAGCCAGACCAGGGTAAAGGTGGCGTGCCTGCAACCAGACTTGTTGTATTGGCTCTACTCGTACAACTGCCCAGTATGATATGACCTGCAGAAGAACAGACCAGGGTAAAGTGTGGTGCCTGTGATGGGTGCTTTTGAGGCGGACATTAGTGGTAATTGCTCTAACACTGCCCTGTATGAATGACCCTGCAGATAGAACAGCAGACCATGTAAATGTGTGCCTGACCAACTTGTGGTAATGACATCTACTCTGCCGCTATACGTATCGACCTGCAGAAGAACAGCCAGACCAGGTAAAGGAGGTGCTGAGCATGACTTGTGTATTGGTACTACACTGCCCTGTATGTATGACCTGCAGAAAACAGTCCAGACCAGGGTAAAGGTGGTGCCTGAGCCAGACTTGTGGAATGACTCTACACTGCCCTATATGTATGACATGCAAGAAGAACAGCCAGGACCAGTAAAGGGTGGTGCCTGAGCAGACTTGTGGTATTGGCACTACACTGCACCTGTATTGTATGACCTTCAGAAAACACCAGACTAGGGTAAAGGTGTGCCTGAGCCAGACTTGTGGTATTGGCTCTACACTGTGCTGTATGTATGACCTCAGAAGAACAGCCAGACCAGTGTAAAGTTGGTGCCAGAGCCAACTTGGGGTATTGCTCTACAATGCACCTGTATGTATGACCAGCAAAAACAACCATGGAAAAGGTGGTGCCTGAAGCCCAGACTCTGGTTGGTATTGAGGCTCTACACTGCCCTGTATTTACGACCTGCAGAAGGAATCAGCCCAGATCAGGGTAAATGTGGTGCCTGAGCCAGACTTTTCTGTTTTGGTGCTCTACACTGCCCTGTATGCATTACCTGCAGTATAACAGCAATACACCGGTAAAGGTTTTGACTGAGCCAGACTGGTGGTATTGGCTCTACACTCCCTGTATAGTATGACCTGCAGAAAAAAGCACCAGACCCAGGTAATACTGGTGCCTTAGCCAGACTTGCGTGTATTTGCTCTACACTAGCCCTGTATGTATGACCTTCAGAAGAACAGCCAGAACCAGGTAAAAGGTGTGGTGTCTGAGCCAGACTTGTGGTATTGGCTCTACACTGCACCGAGTAAGAAATGACCCTTCAGAAGAACAGACCAGGGTAAAGCGTGTGCCTGAGCCAACTTGTGGTATTGCGGCTCTACTACACTGCCCTGTATGTATGACCTGCAGAAGAACGAGCCAGATCAGGGTAAAGGTGGTGCCTGAGACCAGACTTGTGGTTTTGGCTCTACTATACACTGCCACTGTACTGGTTATGAACTTGCACAGAGAACAGCCAGACCAGGGTAAAGGTGGTGCCTGAGCGCAGACTGTGTATTGGCTCTACACTGCCCTGTATGTATGACCTGCAGAAAAAACAGCCAGAACCAGGGTAAACGTGGTGCCTGAGCCAGACTTGTGGTATTGGCTCTACAACTAGCCCTGTATGTATGAACCGCAGAATAACAATCCAAGAACACAGGGTAAAGGTTTGGTGCCTGATCCCACTTGTGGGAGATTGGCTCTACACCTTCCTTGGGTATTATGACCGTGCAGAAAGAACGCCAGACCAGGTAAAGGGGTGCCTGAGACAGCCAGACTTGTGGGTATTGGCACTACACACTTCCCTGTAAAGTATGAACCTGCAGAAGAACCGCCAACCAGGTAAAGGTGGTGCCTGATGCCACCAGACTTGTGGTCATTGGCTCTAACACTCTGCCTGTATGTATGGACCTGCAAAGATACGCGCGACGCAGACCAGGGTATCAAGGTGGTGCCTGAGCAAGACTTTATGTCGGTATTGGCTCTACACTGCCCAGTAAGTATGACCTGCAGAAGAACCAGCCATACCAGGGTAAAGGTGGTGCCTGAGCCAACTTGTGGTATTGGCTCTACCACTGCCCTGTATGTATGATCCTTGCAGAAGAACCAGCCAGACCAGGGTAAAGGGGTGCTGAGCCAGACCTTGTGATGTATTGCTCTACACTGCTCCTTATGATGACTCTGCAGACGAGACAGCCAGACCAGGTCAAGGTGGTGCGCCTGAGCCAGACTTGTTGTATCGGCTCTACACTGCCCTGTATTATGACCTGCAAGAAGCGACAGCCACACCAGGGTAAAGGTGGTGCCTGAGCCCAGGCTTGTTGGTATTGCCACCTATCACTATCCTGTATGTTTATGAGCTGCAGGAGAACCACCAGACCAGTGTAAGTAGTGGTGCCTGAGCCAGACATTGGTATTGGAGAGCTCTACACTGCCCTGTAATGTATGACCTGCAAAGAACCAGACAGGGTAAAGGTGGTGCCTGATCCAGACATGTGGTATTGGCTCTACAACTGCCCGTAGGTAATGACCTGCAGAAGAACAGACCAGGGTAAAGGTGCTGCTGAGCCAGACTACTAGTGGTATTGGCTCTACACTGCCCTTTATGTAATGACCTGCGAAGAACAGCTTCATACATTCTGGCGACATTCTGCACTGCCTTAAAGCGATTTAGAACTGGCCTGTCAGTGCCAACGTTCATACATGTTTACTTGTGTTATGTTTGTCTAATAGTTTAATGTATTTGGTGATCTGAAACATTTAAGTGTGACAAACTCCAAAAGGATATAAGAAAATCAAAGGGGCAATACTTTTTCCCACCACCTGGTACAATGTGTGATCTGGCCATAGGAGCTGTATACACAGTACTATATTTGAAATCAAAACTATTTGGTATGAGACAAATCCTACCTCTTCCTGGAAGAGATTTTGACGGTTCTTCAGGGACCGTAACTTGGTCTGCTTCTCCTCATGCTGTAACTCCTCCTCTGGATGTTGGAAGTATCCGATCAGATCTTGCAAGGTTAAAATAACCATATCAAATTGGCAATTGCACCCCCGGTTTTGGAAGCATGTATCTTTCCACTCAAACTGTATCTAAGGCCCCTTAGAAAACAAAAAAAAAAATAGTATGATAAACATAATGCAAGGTAAAATATATTATCCTTGCATACCTATCACCTTATAAAGAAAAATGCAAACATCAATATTTTTTATAGGCTATGTGCGCACAGTGTTTTACAGGACATATTTTGGGGCGTAATTGTGCTGCAATGTGCCCGAAATATGTCCTGCAATTACGGTAATCATAGCTCTCATAGATAGCTATGATTAACTGCCATCTTCCCTGCGGCGTATTGAACGCCGGCAGAAAGTAGTGACATGTCACTTCCAACCGTCACTCCGGTTTAAAAAAACTACAAAGTGGAAAGGCGCATGGCGGTGTTTTAGCCAGCGCGTTCATTGCGTAGAAATAACATACGGCGTCTTTTGGCGCACACAGGCACGTGCCCCGTGCTCCATTCACACAGAGTTTAGTGGAGCGAATTTTAACATGCTGTAAAAGGCGTGCTCTGTGCTTTGAAATTACGGGTTTGCAAGCCTGTAGTGTCAAAGTTTTAAATGTCGCACAATGTAGAGAGGAAGATTTCATAATACGCTTGAAAGAAGTGAAATATAATTTCTTTTTAGGGGCGTAAAATATGATCATAAAATCAACGTTGTCTGCATGACGTTGATTTTACTTGTACATTCTTTTTAACATATCGGTGCAATTACGTGCTGAAATACGCCTCGCAAATACGTCATGTGAACATACCCCAGAAGCCAACTCAAAGAAATAACAGGTAAGAGAGGTAAGCGTGAGGTGTAGTTATTTGTGGTTCTGTCAGATCTCCTATTTCAGCTTACAATAGCATAGAAGGGGGTAATGCTGAGCTCAGAGATACATAGATATGTCCGATTTGCACTGCGCCATTTCTTACGTATTTTGTGCAAAAAAACTGTCTTAACCCTATTCTATATATGTTTGAACAGTCATACACCGAAACTAGGCGCAGTTTATACCAGGCATGACACATTTGAATGCACCTAAGGTATGTGACTCAAATATGCTACTATGCGCCTAAAATGTGCTACGCGCCTAAGTTATGCACCTAAAATATGCTGTGCTATGCTAGGCAAAGCATACCACACACTAGATTTATGAACCCACACATGACATCTTCATACATTCAGGCACAAAATACATTAGTTTTATGCACCTTAAAACAGGCATGGAGGCGCCTCTTTTAGGACATGCTGCCCATAGTTTTCTATGATATTCAGAATGTCTATGTAAAAAGTGCTGCAGAACTGACAGAGAAAGCCTGTGACTTCTACATCCCCTACCCACTGGTAGAAAAAGCCTGTGACTGCTGCTTCCTCCACCCATTCATAAAAAAGCCTGTGAGTCCTGCATCTCTTGTCTACTTATAAATTCTGTGAACCCTGCATCTCTTGCCTACTTACAGAGAAAGCCTGTGAGTCTTGCATCTCTTGTCTACTTACAGAAAAAGCCTGTGAGTCCTGCATCTCTTGCCTTCTTACAAAAAAAGCCTGTGAGTCCTGCATCTCTTGCCTACTTACAGAAAAAGCCTATGAGTCCTGCATCTCTGGCCTACTTATAAAGTCTGTGAACCCTGCATCTCTTGCCTACTTATAGAAAAAGCCTGTGAGTCCAGCATTCCCCGACCTTTTATAAAGAAAGCTTGTGAGGCCTTCATCCCCTGCTCACTCATAGAAAAATTATGTTAGTCCTACTTCCCCTACTTCCCCTTATAGAGAAAGCTTGTGAATCCTGCTTCCTTTGGCTACTCATGGAAAAAGGCTGAAAAAGCCTCCACTCTTTCACAAAGAAAACCTGTGAGTCCTGCTTCTCCCACCCACTTATAGAGACAGCCTGTGAGTTCTGCTTTGACCCCCCCCCCCCCCCACTCACACCCACCCTTATACAGGCAGCCGGAGAGTCCTGCTTTTCCCGCCCATATCTAGAGTAAGCCTGTGAGTCCTGCTTTCTCCACCCACTTACAGAAAGCCTGTGAGTCCTGCTTTCCCCACCCACTTATAGAGGAAGCCTGTGAGTCCTGCTTCTCCCACCCACTCATATAGAAAGCCTGTGAGTCCTGCTTTCCCACCCACTGATAGAGAGAGCCTGTGAGTCCTGATTTCCCCACCCACTTATAGAGGAAGCCTGTGAGTCCCGCTTCTCCCGCCCACTTATATAGAAAGCCTGTGAGTCCCGCTTCTCCCGCCCACTTATATAGAAAGTCTGTGAGTTCTGCTTCCCCTCCTATTCATAGAGAAAGTCTGTGAATCCAGCTTCCTCCACCCACTCATAAAATCCTGCTTCCCGTGCCCCTTCATACAAAAAGCCTGTTAGTGCTACTTCCTTTTCCACTCAGTCTATGAGCCTATTTTCCATCCCAGTGATCATCTTATCCAACAATATCTATGATGTCATAGCCAATACGCAGCAATAAATGATCATATTTAAAATATATATGTAGTGAGTGTAAATCTCAATATTATTACTGTGAAGCCGGTTAATGTACATGGTGATCGATATGCAACAATTATTAAGATGTCTTGACCCCAATAGACTTACTTAATGAACACATTAAAAAGTCCAGCCGTGCTGTATATCATTCTTGCAGCCTGGGACTCTTCTCTTTGAGAACGTGACAGGGACAAAGCATCATCCATGTGACCTTCTTGGTGCAAGATGGCCTTAGAGTTGCAATGAGAAAATTAGTATATAGGAAGTGAGAGACAGAAATAAAAAGAAGCAAAATCAACCACTTGACTTTGAGGAGAGGATTTTTCTATCTATGAAAAGTACCTTGCGTTTTACAGGACCCAAACGGACCACTTTAGAATCAGCAGCACCATATGTGAGCCATAGAGCACTATTGACGTGTTGGACAAAGCACATAGACTCTCCATATTTGATCTCAGCAGCGCCCATGCCTTCCACATCCCGTTTGGGTGCAACCTCCGACTTTTCCTGTATAGGTTTGATAGAAAACAGAAAGCTATTATAAGTCAGAATATGGAATTGCACAAGGTGTCTTTTCTTATAATCTCGGTTCACTGTTCTAGCCTCTCTTGAAGGGTTTGGTTTAGAAGTTTAGAAAATATATTCTTATGACTTTATCAAGGTATTATCATAGCTAATAATATTGCCTCCCACTCAGCCAAGCCAGCATCGCTCTGCTCTGTACTGACGAGGGGCAAAACCCTGAAACGGCTGTATACAGATGGGTGGTGCTGGCTTGGCTTAATATCCCTTCTTGCTTTCCAAAGACCCAGTGGGTCAAAAGCAAATTGAGGATTTGTTACACCCAACAGAGGGCGCTTGAGCTTCTCAGTTCCTTTCCCATAATGCCTTGTGATAGCTAATAGAGAGGAATCTCATTTGTAATTTCCATCTATAGACAGACAAGGGATCAGCAGACAGAATCTCACACTAGAAGGTTCAGCACATCCATATGTTACATGGACATCCCAATGATTTCAATGTGCACCATGTAATGCTTTATTTCTCCGGTGGTGGTGTCTCTGGATATTTAATCACATGATCCATCAGGGTCCCAGCTTCAATTTTGGGGATTCTTCTTACAAAAATGAATTTTACAAAACAAACCGTCCCTCTAGGGCACCACAAAAAAATCTGTAATGGGGCCCACCACCTACCATGTGCTATTTGTAATACTGTTATCTTCATGTGGCAAACAGATCTTTAGACCTTTTCATGCACCAAGAACCCAAGTGTGACTGATGCCTCTACACCTTCTATAGCTATGCCCTCAATTTTCAAGTATGTCCACCATTTAGACTTTTAGGAGGTTGACATTACCTTAGAAGCTCGGAAGCAGAAAGCAGTGGCCTTGGTGTTGGCTTTGTCAGCGTCAACCAGAATCAGGCCCTTTTCCTCATCACGGGCCAGATATCTCCCTGTAGTTACATGACGCACCCGGAATGACTGTCCCCATCGTAAGTGACTTCCACTCCAGCTGTAAGGAAATTAGTCATATACAGATGGTCTAATTAGCATCATTCTACAATACCCAGCAAATTCCAGCTCACCTGGGATATTCCACCATGAAAATACACTTTCAGAATTGGAAAATCAGTTCACTTTCCTGTGATTATTTCTTTTAATATTCAGTCGCTTCTACATTTTAAAGCTAAAATTAGCTGAGCTGTATTATAATTACCTAATTCTCAAAGGCTCAAGCCTCCACAAGGACCGTGCATGGGAGCAAACTGCCCCTCCTTCATAATGGGCTATCCTGGAGATAAAATATAATGAGAGAATGAGAATTTAACTAGATCACTGATCTACACTGCTGCTCAAATCATAGCTTATGACTTACCTACGCTGCTCCTCTCCTTGGTCTGTAGATGAAATGGTCAAACATTCATCCATATGACCGTGAAACAAGCGAAGAACGTCTCCACCAGTTAGGTATCCTATGGAAATATCGAAATATTAATTCAAACACATATATTTGTTACAATTAGAACCTTGGGCCCCTCAAGGTATTCCCATTTCATTGATTAGCTTTAAACATCTATGCAAAGGTAGACAAAGATTTACCAAATGCATTGCTGTTCTGATTTTGCTTCTCTTCAGAGCTAGAGTGTAGTGCCCCAGAACAAGGGTACTTTGGACAGTTGACATTCATCCTACTGCTACTATACAAAGCCATCAACATTTTATTATGTTGGTATCATGGTTTATCCTGTTATTTACTTTTACACTGCTTAAATTGATTATTATAATACGTTCTGTTTCTGTGCACTATTATCTACACTATGGGAAGGGTTAACACATAGCTACTCAATGCTGAGAGACTCTGAGACTTGCTGCCTATGTACTGGGAAGTTGGTAACTTTCTACTTTGCTAGAAGATGAGTTTGAGTTTTGGAAAAAACAGTGACCTTTGCAGAGTCATTTCCATAGACCAGAACGGAAGCTCTATACAAATGTATGAGAGACTGAAATTGTAAACAATGTAATTGTGGGGCTGTGCTTCACCTCTCCACCCCTTCCATTAGAAGATTCTAGAACCTCTGTATAAAAGGCTAGTACTGAAAGCCCTCCGGTGTTCTGCAGAAAGAGAAAAGTGGTTAGTATAAGAGACTCTGCCAGACTGCCTGTGTGACCAGAAGAAGATTTTAAAGATACTAAGCCACAGATCATAGGTCACCAGCCCTTTGACCAGGAAGCTAGCCAGACGTCTAAGCCAAAAATCCTGGGACACCGGTGCTTGGGCCAGCAAACCAGCCTCCTGAGAAAGGAACAGCTAGCCCAGGCCTTTCCTCAGCACAGAGCCTTTTTCTACCACGGAGGAGACTGGATAAGCCACTCAGTATCTTGCCTGTATTGTGTTGCACTTGAGTTCCTCCGTTCAAGAAGTGCACTGGTTTACTGCAGACCCCTGATTCTCTGGACATTTTTACAATTGTGGTGCACCATGCCTTCAGAGAGCAGTAACACGTGGTCACACCGCCACAGTTCATGAAGAATCCCACATAGATTTTGGACCACCCCAAATCTGGGTACTGCAAGAGCAGTACTTACCTCCTGCTTGTGTACACAGGGTTTAATCGGTTATCAACCACTTCTTTAGCTCTAACAGACTCTAGAGCCCTGGCTGGGATGGTGACATCTATTCCAGCTGGGTCTTCTCAACATCACAGGAGCTTTTTTATGGTCTTTAGTGACAAACTCTGTGGCTATATGTCCTGCTGTTAAAACCCCTCCATTTACAAAGTCCCTTCAACAGGATCAGCTAGGAGTTTCAGAGCTCAAATGTTCGTTATTGCTGTAAAACAGACACAACAGCCTGAACAAGAAGTGGTAGCCTGAAGCTGGCTGTGAAGAGCATGCTCTGTGAAACAGCTGGGCAAGAACACCCCTTTAAACTCCTGGCAATGTCATACACAGCCCATGGCTAAGAGTGGTGCTGTTGTACGAAAAAAGTAATGAAGAAACTGAGGTCTAAAATAGGAATCCATCCATGGGTCTTTACTTTCTTAAGAGGCAGTGGCGTAGCTACAGGGGTCACAGCGGTCGCACTTGTGACCGGGCCCCTGTGCCAGGGGGGCCCCGCAGGTCCCCCTCGCCACACGCCTCATCGCTGGTTCACATAGAGCCAGCGATTGCTGGCTGCACGGTGCAGGCGAGGTTTGAAGCTAAGCGGCCGGTATACACTGATACTGGCTGCTTAGCTCTCTGAAGGCAGCGGCACGATGGAGTGATCTATAGCGCGTCTGCCTCCTCGGCCGCACAGTCGTCATAGGCTGTGCGGCCGAGGAGCTGCTAGAGGAGCGTCCCGGCGCTGGTGGCGTGATGACATCACGCCTCCAGTGTCGGCAGAAGAGGAAGACGCTCGGCCAGGAAGATAAGGTAAGTATTTGTGTTACTATTTTTAATTTGTTACCTGCCTGTAGGGAGCTATACCTATCTATATACCTGCCTGTGGGGAGCTGTACCTATCTGTATACCTGCTTGTGGGGAGCTGTACATATCTGTATACCTGCCTGTGGGGAGCTGTACCTATATACCTGCTTGTGGGGAGCTGTACCTATCTGTATAACTGCCTGTAGGGAGCTGTACCTATCTATATACCTGCCTGTGGGGAGCTGTACCTATCTGTATACCTGCTTGTGGGGAACTGTACCTATCTGTATACCTGCCTGTGGGGAGCTGTACCTATCTATAATGTATACCTGCCTGTAGGGTGCTGTACCTATTTATATACCTGCCTGTGGGGAGCTGTACCTATCTATATACCTGCTTGTGGGGAGCTGTACATATCTGTATACCTGCCTGTGGGGAGCTGTATCTATACACCTGCTTGTGGGGAGCTGTACCTATCTGTATACCTGCCTGTGGGGAGCTGTTCCTATCTATACTGTATTCCTGCCTGTAGTGAGCTGTACCTATCTATATACCTGCCTGTAGGGAACTGTACCTATCTATATACCTGCCTGTGGGAGCTGCACCTATCTGTATACCTGCCTGTGGGGAGCTGTACTTATCTATATACCTGCCTATCGGGACCTATACCTATCTATACACCTGCCTATGTGGATCTATAGCTATATACCTGCCTATGGGTATCTATAGCTATATACCTGCCTGTGGGGACCTATGCCTATCTATACACCTGCCTATGGGGACCTATAGCTATATACCTGCCTGTGGGGACCTATACCTATCGATATACCTGCCTATGGGGACCTATAGAGGTACGGGGGCCCCGAGCTGAGGTTTTGCACCTGGGCCCCGGAGTTTCTAGCAACGCTCCTGTTAAGAGGGACAAATACAGCTCCAAAATAGGAAATCTGTCAATTGGTGAACCACAGAATTGCAATTTTACAAAGTATTTCTCCTCTCAATCACACGTTTTGGCTACAAAGTCAAACTACCATGGAAACTTGGCTATATACCTTCTGCTTTTTCACAACCAGATGTGATTGGATTCATGTTCCAGAGAGTCTGCATGAATGAAGCATCCACCTGAAGGTCCCCACTTGCTGTCGAAAGGTGCTGTTAAATAAAATAAAAAATTAGCCAGTATTTAGAATGTCTAAGCACATACTCATAGGTAACAGATGAAAATTAGTGTAATCTTGTAGTAAGGAACACTGAAGAGTTTTGAACTTACCAGGTATCTCTCGGAAGACACACTGACTAAGATCAAATCATCACCGATTCGCACCTTCTCTCCTTCCGAACGCTGTTTGGATGCTGGATGAATGGTCCACCAACAAGCTTCTCCTATTACAGGAAAGACAGTGAGTTTTAATGCTTGGACTAAAATGTTGGGTAAATTATGAAGGAGTTGGACTAGTGCTACTAGTCCACCAGATTTAGTATTGGCCTACATACTACATGTTTGTTCACAACATACTGTACCATACCTGTGGCATCTTCTTGTAGACCAACATCAAAAGCCAGTTTATCAGTTAGCGACCGTGAAGTAGTTAGACAGCAGAGGTACTAAAGGAAAAAGATAAATTTAACAAACTTGTGTTACAGGTTGAACATTAGTTAAAGGGGTTTTCCAAGACTTTTAAAACCTCCCTTCCATCTCCCATTTGTGCTAAAATAGAAAATTAACCCATAGGTACCTTTTCCATCACCACCGTTCCAGTACTGGGTGAGCTCCATTACTCCGCCTAGTCCCTCACTGATGACGTCACGTTTATGGATCACATGATGCTGCAACCAATCTACATGTATAGCATGTGACCACAGAGGTCAGCGATTGACTGCAACATCATGTGATCCATGAACATGACAATGAAGGATCGGGGAGGAACACTGGAGCTCTGGCAGTGCTGGAACGGTGGTGATGGGACAGGTAAGTATGGGTTCATTTTCTGTTTTAGCACAGTAGTGAGTGGTAAGGAGCAGTGTTGAGCGATTATTATCGACAAAGTTGAAATCGGCACGGTATTTACGTTGATCGTATTTTTGAGATCACGCGATAATTTAGGTTAAAATCTGTGCATAATCTATTAAGATCGCGCCATTTTCGGCGCTTCCTGTCATTTGTGCGGCCAGCAAATCAGCTTACAGAATAGAGCAGGGTGAGATGTGTGTGCGACGTCATGACTGGGATGTGTATGGTTGCGATTGGCTGGAAAAATCACATGACCTAGTTTTACATAGAACAGCCCTTCCTGTTGATGATCAGTGTCTTTCAGCGTCTCATATCAGTAGGACGTGTGCTCTGCCACTGTCCAAACAGCTCAGCAAACAGCTCAGCCTTTTTTTTTTTTTTTTCACAGAGACAGCTCTACTTTTAGCTGTGATCCTTAGAAGTTTGTTAGATCAGAGATTTTAAGATTTTAGGTAGTTAGGCAGAGTCTTTTAAAGGAGCATCTACCGCTGTAAAGTCACGGGGGAGAGAGGGGGGGGGGGCCCCGCGGGCGAACACAGACAAGCTCTATAAAGGATACTGGATATTGTACAGCCAAAACTTTGTTAAGACATTACATTGCCGTATATTAGGATACAGATCTTTTCTAGTAAGTGCAGGTCTATTTGTTAGGTGCAAAACTCCACTTTTATTCTCAGTATACATTTCAGATAGGTGTTCTTTTTCAATTTTGCCCAGTCCAGCTTTGTTGATATAGCCACCTTGTACTTAAATTTGAATCCAGGAACTTTGTAGACACCTCAGGTTGATAGGTGCCAAAAAATACCTTTTATTATCAGTATACATTTCAGATACGTGTTTTTTTCACTTTGGCGCAGGCAGCTGTGTTGATAGAGCCACCTTGCAGTTAAATTTGAATCCAGCAACTTTGTAGTCACCACAGGTGTACTGATAGGTGCCAAAAATACCTTTTAATATTCGTATACATTTCAGACAGGTGTTTTTTTCACTTTTGGTCAGTCAAGCTTTGTTGATAGATCTACTTTGCAGTTAAATTTGAATCCAGCAACGTTGTAGTCACCACAGGTTGATAGGTGCCAAAAAATACCTTTTATTATCAGTATAAATTTCAGATACGTATTTTTTTCCACTTTGGCGCAGGCCAGCTCTGTTGATAGAGCCACCTTGCAGTTAAATTTGAATCCAGCAATTTTGTTTTGATTTGAGGGATTTGAGAATAGCTGTGATTTGCCGTCTTTTAATAAGAGACTTTCCAAAACTCTTCCATACCTTCTCAAATTTTTATATTTCTGAACATGGAGCGAAATTCAGGTGGTAAGCGAGCAAAGAGGGGGGTAGGACATGGAGGTAGAGGTACGAAGAGAGGTGCTCCTTCCAGTGCTGGCGACAACACGCATGCCAGCGATCGTCAGTTGCAGGACCGTCAGGCCTGTCATCGCTGGGTCAGGCGCTGTGTGAATCTCAGTAACGAACAGCGTCGCCAATCTGTTCTTCAGTGGTTAATGCAACCTGCATCCAGCATTCTTACCTCCTCGTCCTCCCAGTCACGGCCACAAATGTCGTCATCAGCATCCGTCCAACATGAAGCAGCCCAAATGTCAACTCGTGTACCCACCACTGTGGATAATCCATTTTCTGAAGACCTCTTTGATGACAAAATGCGGTTGGGGTCAGAAGGCATGTTAAAAGATCAAGAGGCCAAAAAGGATGATTTTCTCTGCTCTGACGCCCAGTTACTGATGCCATCAGAGGAGGAGAAGGAAGCCGGTCAATCGGCAAAAATCCCGGGCGGTCGGCAACGCCTTGCAGTCCCTCTTGCTTGTAGCCCGCAGCTCCTGGATGCAGAATGTCAGACAATGAAGTCACCTGTGTTGACGATGATGATGACGACATTGCGGTTCCATCATGGTCTTTTCAGCAGAATTTGCTTGCGAGCGCTTCATCACTGGACGAAGAGGAAGACGATGGGGTAGTGTCAGTACGGGTCCCGCCTCAAAAAGGGAGAGGGCGGTCGCAGAAGTCCGCTGATATGATTCCGCCAGCCACGGTCAGCAGAAACCCAGCTCCTCGTTTATCACCGTCAAAAAGGTCCAGGACCTCTCAAGCCTGGGCCTTCTTTGAGCAAGCCTCTGATTCACCCAGCGATGTCATATGCCGCCTTGGCCGTAAACGCATAAGTAGAGGCAAGAACATTAGGTGTTTAACCACCACCAACATGCCTAGTCACATGCAGCGAATGCATGAGTTGAAATGGAGGCAAAACTTGGCCAAAAATCGCCAGACCGACGAGAGCCCTCCAACCACTGTCACACCCTCTCTCTCCGCCTCCTCCTCCTCCACCACCACCAAGCATTCCTCAGCTGCCCATGTCTCTCAAAGTCATGATCAGGGATCAGCCTCCGCTTCAGCATCCACCGTTGCCCGAGTACCACCAGCACCACCAGAGACCCATCCTACCCCTTCTCCTTCCGCCAGTTTGACGACCTGCACGCCGTACAGCGGCCAGTCTAGCAGCCAGCCTTCTGTCTTCCAGGTTTGAGAGCAGAAGAAACACTTTAACCCAAACCATCCCAAAGCCAAAAGCCTGAATGTTGGCATTGCCCGCTTTTGGCCTTGGAAATGTTGCCTTTCCATCTGGTGGACACAGATGGGTTCCGCCACGTCATGGCCCTTGCCTGCCCCAATACCAGATGCCGAGCAGGCATTTCTTTGCCAGAAAAGCCGTCCCTGCCCTGGCCAGCCACATGTCATCTAAAATTTCAAGCGCGTTGTCTGCATCTGTGGCCGGAAAAGTCCATCTGACCACCGACACATGGACTAGTAAGCACGGCCAAGGCTGCTATATCTCTGTGACAGCTCACTGGGTGAGCTGGGTGGATGTCTCTGGGGGTGACGTGGCTCTCAGGCTCGGCGCACGCTCTTCAAAACCGCAGGGATGGTGCAGGGCTCTTTCTCCCAAGTTCCTCTGTTGGCATCACGTGCCCAGAGAAACCAGGCCGGTTGAAATTAATCTGTCTTGGAGACCGTCCACACACAGGTCAGGAGCTGTGGACGGTTCTCCGCAACGAGATCGAGCGCTGGCTGGGTGACAAGAACCTTGTGCCAGGCAAGGTGGTGTGCGATAACGGGCGAAATCTGCTGGCCGCCCTTAAGATCGGTAGGCTGGAGCACATCCCTTGCCTGGCACATGTCATGAACCTCGTCGTCCAGAAATTTCTAAAGAGCTACCCGGGTCTGGACTGCCTGCTGAAGAAGGCTCGAAGTCTAAGTTCGCAATTCCGCCGTTCGCACCCTGCTTCGTCCTGCCTGGCTGCGTTGCAGCGTCATCTCTGCCTCCCCGTCAACCATCTCATTGTTGATGTGGCAACACGCTGGAATTCCACCCTCCACATGCTCCAGCGATTGTGGCAGCAGAGCAATGCCATTACGCAGTACAAAGTGACACATGGCCTGACAAGCAGCGGAGCGGACCTCGGGGTGTTGAGCCACCGAGAGTGGAGGCAGGTGAAAGAGCTCTGCACCATCCTTGCCAGTTTTGAAGAAGCCACCAAAATGGTCAGTGCGGACAATGCCCTTGTCAGCATGAGCATTGTGGTGATCTTAGTTCTGGAACGATCGTTGGACACTCTGAAACAACAGGTCCCGCCAGCGACGAAGGAGGAGATGGACACAGATGCGGACATTGGAGCCTTTCTCTCCATCGAATCCATAAGGCCCGACAGTTTCTCAATTTTATCGGTCTTCAGGGTCCAGGGCTAGTGCAAGGCGGCAACTCAGCTCTCAGGGTGCATCATCTGAGGCAAGTCAGGGCTGTGTTGAAGCTGTGCCGGAGGAAGCGGAGGAGGAGGAGGAGGAGGAGGTATTCCTAGACACCGACGTTACCGACGTCCCTGCCTTGGAAAGAGGTTGGCGCGAATTTGAGGCGGAGGAGGAAGATGAGGAAGATCAGTTTGCTAGTGCCCCTCGACCCAGAGGCTTGGGAAATCAAGGCTCCATCTCTCACATGAGTGCTTGGATGCTCCATTTCCTCCAACATGATCCTCGCATTAAGGCCATCAAAATGAACAACAGTTACTGGGTGGCCACCCTCCTGGATCCCCGGTACAAAACAAAACTCAGCACTTTCCTTCCAGACATCCAAATAGAGAGTAAAATGCAGGAAATGGAGACGTTGCTGATTGATCAACTGGAGACATCTGTTGCGTCTGCTTCACGTTCTCAAATGTCACGGTGGAAACAACATCAGCGACGTGACAGCAGTTAGAGTGCCAAGTAGCCGTAGCGAGCAGCAGCAGGCAAGGTGGCAGAAGCCTAATGGTGACCTCTGGCAAATCTCTATTTACCACCTCACCAACGCATGCAATGCAGGGCACACATCCAACACACAGAGACCAGCTTAAGATCATGGTGCACGACTATCTGCGTCTCTGTTTTTGTATGTGTTCCGGACCCAATAGACTTCTGGGTATCCAAAAAGGACGAATGGCCCGAGCTCGCTCGCCACGCCATAGTGGTGTTGTCCTGCCCAGCAGCCAGCGTCATATCTGAGCGGACCTTCAGCACAGCTGGAGGAGTCATTACAGACAAACGCATCCGGCTTTCCACAGATAATGTGGATCGTTTGACTTTCATCAAGATGAATCAGGCATGGATCTCTGATGATGTTGTGGCCCCAATTGCCGAGGTCACCGATTAGTTGCCGGTCTACTTCACATTCCTCTTCAAACAGAAATGCCCTTTGGAAACTTTTTTTTTAAATGATCATTTCTTACTGCAATTTTTATTCTCTTTTCCCAACAGTTCATTTTGCTGGTTTTGCTGTGAGGAGACTGTAAAAGACAGCAAGGTTTCATGACAACACCGTATTCCATTTACTCACTTTATCTTTAGAAGTTTTCGCATTGTCAGTTGTTTTGGGGTCATGTTGCTGTGGGATACAGCTATAATTATGGTCCTTTGGAACAGAAATGTGGCTTCTAAGTGGCATTTCTCCATCACAATTTTTAATAGTGGCTGAGAAGTCATATTTATAATTTTTTGGGGTCATGTTGCTGTGAGATACAGCTATAATTATGGTCCTTTGGAACAGAAATGTGGCTTCTAAGTGGCATTTCTCCATCACAATTTTTTAATAGTGGCTGAGAAGTCATATTTATAATTTTTTGGGGTCATGTTGCTGTGAGATACAGCTATAATCATGGTCCTTTGGAACAGAAATTTTAAGTGACTGTGGCTTTTCTCCATCACAATTTTTAATAGTGGCTGAGAAGTCATATTTATAATTTTTTGGGGTCATGTTGCTGTGAGATACAGCTATAATCATGGTCCTTTGGAACAGAAATGTGGCTTCTAAGTGGCATTTCTCCATCACAATTTTTAATAGTGGCTGAGAAGTAATTTTTATAATTTTTTTGGGTCATCCTGCTTTGAAATGCAGCAATACTACAGTTCCTATTCTAAAAAATTGTTTCTAACAGACAGTTGTTCTTCACAATTGTCCAAAGTGGCTCAAGGGTCATGCTTTTAATTTTGGTGGGCATTTTGCTGTGACATGCAGCTATACTACAGGTCCTATTATAAAAAAAGGCTGTTTCTAACAGACATTTGTTCTTCACAATTGTCCAAAGTGGCTTAAGGGTCATGCTTTGAATTTTTGGGGGCATTTTGCTGTGACATGCAGCTATACTACAGGTCCTATTATAAAAAAATGTTGTTTCTAACAGACATTTGTTCTTCACAATTGTCAAAAGTGGCTCATGGGTCATGTTTTGAATTTTTGGGGGCATTTTGCTGTGACATGCAGCTATACTACAGGTCCTATTATAAAAAAAATGTGTTTGTAACAGACATTTGTACTTCACAACTGTCAAGAGTGTCTCATGGGTGATGGTGCGTCAGAAACAGAATAGGTAGGACACTGTTAATGGACACAAATTGCAAAATGACTTGTTTTTGCAAGATCTTAACATAGCTATCAATCCATGTATTGAGACAACCCATTTAATACAATTAAAAAAGAGAAACAAAGACATGGTGGATTCCATCCTATTTTAAAAATGTGTTTTCTAGAATTAAACTACTACAAAACTTGCATGTACAAAATAGCTGGTAAAAAAATTCCTCTGAATTGTAAAAGGAGGTACAGGAAAACTTTGACCAGATGTAGGTTATTAAGAGGACATGGAGTATGGAGCACGGACAGAGAGAAAAAGTACAGAGACCATTTCCTCCAGCACGTTGAGTAAAATGAGAAAAAGAATGCCAAGATAAAGGGCACCTGGTGGAATAGGAGCGTTAACCACCAGTAATGCCAAGTGAAGCTCATTGGTCTGCTCTCATACGGAGGGGCAAGCGCTACCCAGGTCTTGACTGTGTACTGAGATAAGGCTGGAGTTCTCACACTTCCACTTCCGCACTCTGCCTCAGCACGACAGTTTTCGTTGCTGCGTCATAAGGGCATTTTAACCTGCGTGTTAATAGATGACGGACGCCAGCCTGGGCTCTCACCGCACCCACTGTAACTCCAGCCCTGGCAGCTGAACCTGCGTGTTAATAGATGACGGACGCCAGCCTGGGCTCTCACCGCACCCACTGTAACTCCGGCACTGGCAGCTGAACCTGCGTGTTAATAGATGACGGACGCCAGCCTGGGCTCTCACCGCACCCACTGTAACTCCGGCCCTGGCAGCTGAACCTGCGTGTTAATAGATGACAGACGCTAGCCTGGGCTCTCACCGCACCCACTGTAAGTCTGGCAGCTGGACCTCTGTGTTAACAGATGGCTGACGGCAGCACTGGCTCTCACCGTTAGGGGCAATCAGGAGAGCTTCAAATTTCTCTAAAAAATCAGATTTTGATACTGGAGATTTCTGTGAGGTTAAGTAGTGTCAATAATGTCCCCAGGGATGTTCAAAAATTGCACAATTTGAGGCTTATAATTTTCTGGGGCTGGAGTCACTATGGGGTCGCATCATTTGATCTCCAGGGGAGTCTGTCCCTAATCAATGAAGAAGGATTTGGAGGAAAAATGAAACCATTGAATTGATTGGCTGAATCACTCTCAGAAGCCAGGAGGGCAAATGTCTTCTCAACTAAGAAGTGTTTTGGGGATGATTAGGACATTTGTATTACTTATGGGGTGTGCGAATTAACACATCTACACGTGTAAAAAATAACTTTAAAAACTGCCGGTAGGGGTGTATGTTGTATGTTATCACACTTGAAAAAAAAGCAAACTGATAAAATGTAAAACTATAAATAAAACTTCCCTAAATAAATTCTGTAAACAAATGTCAGTTACCAAAAAATATACTAAATGAAAGTCACTGTACAAAATAGCATAGTGGCACTTTGTGATCTGTGGGTCAAACAGGTTTAGGGGTCATGCTGTGGCTCAGGACACGTATAGTCTATGTCCATTAACTAAAATGGGGTTGAAAGACTCCTATTTCCGGCACTTTTTAATCTGTGGGTCAGACAGGTTTAATGGTCATTCTGCGGTACAGGACAGATATAGTTAATGTCCAGTTCAACTAAAATGGTGGTTCAAAGACTCCTTTTCCCGGCACTTTTTAAATGTGGGGGTCATGCAGGTTTGGGGCTCATGCTGTGGCCCAGGACAGGTATAGTCAATGTCCAGTTCAACTAAAATGGTGGTTCAAAGACTCCTTTTCCCGGCACTTTTTAATTTGGGGGTCAGACAGGTTTAATGGTCATACTGCGGCCCAGGACAGGTATAGTCAATGTCCAGTTCAACTAAAATGGTGGTTCAAAGACTCCTTTTCCCGACACTTTTTAATTTGGGGGTCAGACAGGTTTAATGGTCATACTGCGGTCCAGGACAGGTATAGTCAATGTCCAGTTCAACTAAAATGGTGTATGACAGACTCCTTTCCCAGCACTTTTTAATCTGGGGGACAGACAGGTTTAATGGTCATACTGCGGTACAGGGCAGATATAGTTAAATGTCCAGTTCAACTAAAATGGTGGTTGAAAGACTCCTTTTTCGGCACTTTTTAATCTGGAGTCATGCAGGTTTGGGCTCATGCTGCGTTCCAGGACAGGGATATTCAATGTCCAGTTCAAGTAAGATGATGGTTCAAATCATACTGCCTTCTGACACTTTTTAAGTTGTGGGTGATGCAGGTTTAAGGGTAATGCTGTGGTGCAAGACAGGGATAGTGAATGGTGTGTGATTTTTTTTCTGTGGCTTTTATAACCTAAGTGTGTTGCCTAAGATGTAGCACGTATCCATTTGACTGTTGTGGATGTTAATTCCAGCTTCTCCAGCCCTGTTTGGGTGTAAGAATGAAGGTGTTGTTGCTCTCCCATAGACTTTAATGGTCATCGGCGATAATCTATTATCGACTATCGGATATCTTATTGATAATTGCTGATATCGACTATCGACCCGATGACGATAGTCAACGTAATCGCTCATCACTAGTAAGGAGGTTTTTAAAAGTCTTGGAAACCCCTTTAAGGCTATGTTCACACGGGTGAAATTGGGACGTATTTCCGCCCGTATTTCGCGCCGTACTGCGCTCAATACGGACCGAGATACGTCCCAATAATTACGGTAATCCACAGTTCTCACAGAAAACAATGGATTACACCTCCTCTCCCCGCTCGTACAATACGCCGCGGGGGGAGATAAGTGACATGTCAATTACTAGCGGCGAATACACGCCGCTAGTAATGAATGTCTATGGGGCCGGCGGGCATGAGCTCCCGAAGTCCCGGCGTAATTATGCCGTGTGAACATAGCCTAAGGCCTGGTTGATATCAGAGGTGGAGTTAGATCTGTATTGCCACAGACACCAACAGCACCCGATGGACCCCTTTGACTGTAATGGGGTCCATCAGGTTTCCACTATGTTGTACATCATTCCTGACAGAAATTGCGATCGAAGCTATGAACAGAACCTCTGATGCAGATGTTAATCAGGTCTTAATTGCCAAATGTCTTGATTAATTAATTTTGGTTACTTACTGTATACTGATGGTTTGCTGTGGTGCAGTTTCTTGAGTGCAATGCAAAGTTCAACATAAACAATGGAAAGTCTATACAATAAAACTTACCATATTACTGTGACAGTGTCTCAAGAGAATGGCATGACCATAGAGCAAGGTTCTGTGTCCTCCACCTTGAGAAGACTAGACAGGAAAGAAAATGTACAAGTTAAGACATGAACCATTTTGTTATTTTCTAATATTCTAATCCTACCAAGTTTTCAGGATCTTAATTCTTAGGTGGATGAGCCTTGTCAACTATCTTACTAAAGCTGGTTTTATCCATAACACGATGCATCAGAGTTGCCCTCAAAATCTAGAGAGTGTAGCTGTAATGGTACAAGAAACTTCCCCAGTCAGATGACATGCAAGTTATAATAAGCTGTGTTATAAAACTCATAAGGCGTTGGAATGTATGTTCATCTCAATGACGAACAAACGCAAACATATTTATAGAACAATTTCTTTCTTAATAGGTTAGAAGAACAGTTTTGTCTTGGCATGCATTGAAAAACATTGCCAACTATTTCTTGCTATTGTATCTGAGAAAGTGAATAAGTAGTGATTCGTTAAACATCAAGTAATTCATTAAAAAGGATGATTCAAGATGCCCAAAAGACCCATTCTATCCCTTCATCACTCTCCCACAAGCTGTAAAAATTCAAGGATTCCATCGATTGCATTTCCAAGATCTTCAGTAACCTGGTAAACACCTGTTAGAATGGAGGATTGGTTTGTACCATGCGGTGAAGGAAGGAAAGAGAAGGAATCAGAAAAACAGGAGTCAATGGAAAAAAGAAGGTCTAGTCTTTGTGAGATCAGAGGAGGACAAAATAAGAAGGACTTGTGCACACAGGCTGCAAAACAAGGAGACTGGTAAATAAAGGGTGGGGTGGGAGGAAACTGTTGGAACCATATCTCTCCATGGATAGTCATATTGGACTAAAAGATTTAAGGGAGGGGTTGGCGTGGACACATTTTCAAAGAGCAAATGCCTAATTTTTAGCTCTATATGATTCTATAGTTCAGTTCTTTCTATTTGTCTATTACATAATTTTGACTAATTACCTGTTGAAACCAATTAAAGGGGTATCCCCATCTCATAATTTTCACCTCTGGCAATGGGGCTGTTCATTTACGTCTACAGATGTCTTGAGTGCAGCCAAGCAAATACAGTTGAAACCAAAGGTTTACATACAATATATAAAAAGACACATATTCATGTTTTTCTCATTATCTGACGTGAAATCAGAATAAACCTCAACTGTTTTAGGTCAATTAGGAACCAAAATTATTTATATTTGCCAAATGCCAGAATAATGAGATAATTTTTTAAGCCATTTTTATTACTTTTGGCAGAGTCAAAAGTTTCCATACATTTCATTATTTGGTAGCATTGCCTATAAACTAAATGAATTGGGTCAAATGTTTTGGATATCCTTCCACAAGCTTCTCACAATAGTTGGTAGGAATTTTAACCCATTCTTCCTGGTGTAACTGAGCCATGTTTGTAGGTCATCTTGCTTACACCGGCCTTTTCAGCTTTGCTAAACCAATTTCAATAGAATTGAGATCAGGGCTTTGTGATGGCCACTCCAAAACATTGACTTGGTTATCCTTAATCCACTGTGTAATCAGTTTGGTAGTATGCTTAGGGTCATTGTCCATTTGGAAGACCCATTTTCTCACAAGCTTTAACTTCCTGACTGATGTCTTGAGATGTTGCTTCAGTATTGCCACATAATCTTCTTTCCTCATGATGCCATCTATTTTGTGAAGACCACCAGTCCATTCTGCGGCAAAACAATCCCACAACATGATGCTGTCACCCCGTGATTCACAGTTGGGATGGTGTTCTTAGGCTTTCAAGCTTCTCCCTTTTTCCTCTAAACAAAACGATGGTCATTATGGCAAAACAGTTCAGTTTTGGTTTCGCCAGACCACAGGACATGTCTGCAAAAATGTAGTTCTTTGTTGCTGTGTGCATTTGCAAACAATAATCTGGTTTCTTTTGGAGTAGTGGCTTGTTCCTGACAGAGTGGAATTTCAGGCCATGTTGATACAGTACTCATTTCACTGTGGATAATGACACAATCTTACCAGCTTCCACCAGCATCTTCCCAAAGTTTTTGCTTTTGTTCTTGGGTTGGTATACACATGTCAGACCAAAGCTCTTTCATCTCTGAGACAAAGAACCCATTTCCTTCCTGAGCAGTATGATGGCTGGACATTTCCATCTTGTTTGTACCCGTGTATACTTGTTTGTACAGATGAACGAGTCACCTTCAGGTATCTGGAAACTGCACCCAAGGATGAACCAGACTTGTGCAAGTTCACAATTCTCTTCCTGACTTATTGGCTGATTCTTTAGGCTTTCCCATGATGTTACACACAGAAACACTGTGTTTCTGGTGAGATTTAGAAAATACATCCCCAGATGCTTCCAAAGACATGACATCATCATATGGGCTGTCCCAAATTGTTTAAAGGCATAGTAATAGTAAACTCTTGACTTTGGAGAAAGTAATACAACTGCCTTAAAAAATTCTCTCTCACATTATTCTGGCATTTGGCAAATATAAATAATTTTGGTTCCTAATTGACCTAAAACAGGGAAGGCTTATTCTGATTTCATGTCAGATAGGGAGAAAAACATGCAGATGCGTCTTTGTATATAGTGTATGTAAACTTCTGGTTTCAACTGTACTTGGCTATACTCAGAAGGCCAGGAGCAGAAGTGACATGATAAGAATACTACTTTAAAGGGGTTTTGCCATAAAGTAAAATGGACATGGGTAGCTTTCAAATTAAATAATAAACATTTTCTACATTCATTATTATTAAAAATTCTGTGCCATTTTAGTTTTAGCTGCTACCTTAGTGATTCATAGTGTACAGCTCGTCTCCAGGGGATGTGACCAGTTACAAAAGCTCCGGTCGCACATGCTCAGACATCACCTCTCCTCTCAGGCAGCTACTGTCAGTCTATTCCCTGGCTAATAATCACACACACTCACTGCTGAGCGAGTGTTCAATTTTAGGTGCTTTTATTGTTCTCCTGTCCTCTGAACTTCTTATTAATTAGTCAAATGGTGCAAATAACTAAAAAAAAAAAAAAAGGTTTGGTTCCTGCAGGGATTTGAACCTAGGACCCTGTGCTGTGAGGCAAAAACTCTAACCACTGAGCTACATTGTAGCTACTCATAAACAGACCTTTGTTTGACTAAACTGAGTACTCTGTGTAGAAAGGCATCGTGATGTCAGTCTGCTGGATCACATGATATGCAGTTCAAACAAATCTGAGCACACTAAAAGCTGAAGAGAGGAATAGAGGACATGAAAAACCTTTGTGGCAAAACCCCTTTAAGACAAAAAAGTATCCTAATCAAGCAACTATGATTTTTGGACAATAATCAAGTGTCTAACTAAAATTATTATATGGTGTGTTTTTTAATCTAGTTTAGACATTAAAGTACCAAATTTAGACGGAATATCCCAATTATCATCTACCACAACATACCTAGTACGTATTGAGGTATGTATAAATATCATCCTTAGTCCAAATTTATGTTAAATTCAAAGATAAAGCTCTTCAAGCCTCTAAGAAGAGATACATGCGGGGGGTGTTCTATTTACGGAGAGAGTTTTTAGACAGCTGAGGTGAAATATGAGCAGTTGAGAATTTCAAGAATTTCATGGTCACAAAATCCCTTGTAAGGATTATTTTCATTGAGAATTATGGTGTCAGTGCATGCCCGGCAGGAAACAAAGGGGATATAATGCATTACTGAAACCGGCATCAAAAGATGGTATAGCCAAGCACCAGGGACTTTCAGAATAATAATGTTTTATAGGATGGAGATGGAGTGATAGGGCTTCAGCAGTAAGATGGAAGGAATGGAACGTCACAGGAGGACACAGAGCAAGGTCACAAAACATACCCATTTATCCAAATTTGGTGCCTACCACGAAGACAAAGAGAGAAAGCCAAAACAAAACACATAAGAAATTATGTCAAATAGAAGTCTGTGAGGAAGCCATACTGAGTCTGACACAATGTGGATGTGATCACAAGACATTTCTATCCTGCACTAGAGATTTTGCACAAGATGCCAACAGCCTATCTGTATGAGGGAGGTTAGTATATGTCGAAAGTTTTTTGCTAATGTGGTCAGTGGTGAATATCTTCACATTGGACCTCATAAAGTTAATTTTGTGTTTACATATAAGTATTTGGCTCGAATCCCAAACCGGAAACTCATAAGGGATGACTTTCTACAGCACAGTAGCTTGGAGTTGCTACCACAGCATGCACCATGGGGACTGGTGCCGACAAATCAGTAGTGTATCTAAAGACAGGGCTAGGGCAGTAAACCTAACATTCAGCTTGGGTTATGAAAAACTTGTCCTGCTTTCTAAACCAGGCAATTTCTTAGTGATCTTGTATCTTGTGCTAAGATGTTAAAAAGTCTAAAAAAAATATATAGAAATTATATATATATGTATCATTAAAGAAATATCAATTATGGGTTGAAAATTATTATAATAGGTTGTATTTGTATCTTCTTAATCAAAAACAGAGATTCTCCCAGTGACTGGACATTTGAGTTGGGGCTTCAAATTGAATATTGCTGTTGATGTACCAAGTCTTTGATGGCTGTCAATAGTACTATAGGAGGTGGACTACTTGGGGATGGAAAGAATGAAACTGGAGGTAATAAAATGTTGGGGCTTCAAATTGAATATTGCTGTGAATGTGCCAAGTCTTTGATGGTTGTCAATAGTATTACAGGAGCTGGACTACTTGGGGATGGAAAGAATGGAACTGGAGGTAATAAAATGTCAAACTTTGGTCATCAAATATTTTTAAAAAAGTAACTAAAAGAAAAAAGAAAAGTAAAGTCTGCAAAACCCAAACTAAACAATTATTAAAGAAAACTCAGACTCAGCTGGTGAAAGAGATTATGGATTACTAGAGAAAAAAAAACCTAGTGGGAGAAAGCACATGATGAGTTTCAACAATTAAATGACAAAAACAACAAAGTAATGCACAAAGAAGATAAAAAACATTAATACGAATACTGACACGAACAAGCAGAAGACAAATAAATAAATGCCGTAGTGTTGAAAGACATCAAAACAATGGACAATACCTCGTTTCCCATCTCCACCGTATTTGCCAACATTTCCTGCAGAGCTCTAACCGACAGAGATTGCTCCAGAATAAAGCAGCAGATTGCAAGATCTGGAGGTACATTCTGGAAGAAGACAACAAGGAAATGTTAGAACATGGTTGCTCTTCTGGCTTTACAGAAGGAGCCATGGAACATAGAGCCGATTCCTTGTACCTGAGCATTGGATGTTGATTCCAGGAAACAAAGGCGATTCCCAAAGCCTTCTGCTCCCATGCACATCTTGAGGTTTTCTTTTCGGATTGTAGCACTGCATTGCAAGACCACCACATCTTCCTGCAACAGAGATACATCATGAGAATTTATAAAAGGACATTAAAACACGTCAATGGCCTGTTCTAAGTTAGAAGCTCAAGCCTGGCAACTCTTACATTGGATTGTTGGTGTGGTGTTGTATAATTTTTGACATAGGCTACAAAAACTTACTGAGCGTCTCACTTATGGTTTCAATAAAATACTTTTTACAATGATTTAACTAGTTCCGAACTGGGTTGATTACCTCCCTTCCGGACCTGGCACATTTTCCCTTTCCTTAGTATGCGCCGGTTTGAACGCTAGAACGCTTTCGTGCAGTAATTTTTTAGCCTTTCTTTCCATGATATGTTAGGTTGCATTTTTATGTAATTTTTACATAAGGTTTTTTGAGTATAAAGGAAAAAAAGTTAAAGAAAAAAAAGTTAGTTTTCACATTAATTTTTTTTTTTACCAGCAAAATTGTTTTGTATTTTGTAATTGCATCACTTTTCTATCACCATCCATCAGATTTATATATAGCGTATTTTTCAGAACATAAGATGCACTTTTTTCCCCCAAAATTTGAGGAGAAAATAAGTGTGCTTTTTATAGTCCGAATGAGCTTTCTCTGGCTGGCAGGAGGGTGAAGAGGACTGATTATGCGGCCAGCTGCTGTATTTAACCCTACCTATAGGGTTAGTAGGTAATGAATTAATGAAAATCCTACAGTAGTAAAGCTGTATATAGGACAAGGCATTTTGCTCCCTAGTGATCAAGAGCCCTCAAGTAAAAAAAAAAAAAGTACCGGTATTAAAAAAATATATTAAAAGTTTAAATCCCTCCACTTTTGCCATTTTGCAATTAAAAAAATAAAGAGTTAGACATAATTGGTCCGATATATTAAACTATAACATCATTTATCCCGTACGCTGTACACTTTAGAAGGAAAAAAATTCCCAACGCCAAAATTGTAGTTTTTTTGGGTATTTCAAACCCTTAAAAAGGAAAAAAGTGATAAAAAGTTCATTCCCAATGGTCAAAAAAATGAACTTCAGCCCGAACTTTTTTTTATCCATTTTCCCCCTTAAATCTAGGGCCAAGCCATAACCAACGGTAAGTGATCAGTTTGGCATTTCCGTAGTAATTTAGTAATTTTAGTAAATATTTTTCATTGTTGCGTTTGTGTTTGGGGTTTATTTTTTTTGTGTTACCTTGTTTTACCTCATAAGGTCAGAAAAAGCCCTTTGGGGGCATTTTTATGTCACCTTTTTTTTTCCTTCTTTTGCTGATTTCCCCTGTAAGTGGGGCTGGTATTTTAGCCAGGAAAATCCAGGGAAATATTAGTACATCCCCTGCACTGACTGCAGAGGTGATCTGGGTCCCTGAGCGCTTTATACACAGCGATTGAGAGGGCTGGGACAGTATTTAACCATCCCTGTCTTCCAGGTGAAGAGCCAGCTATCGCCGACAGCCAGCTCTCCACCAGCGCAGCTGCACAATTAGTTCCAGAACGTCAGTGCCAAATTAAACTGCCATCGCCCAGACATTTAGGGTATATTCACACAGGCTAATTTCGGAGCCTTTCGCTGCGTATTTGCACTCTAATACGGGTGAGATGAGCGCCGAAATGACGGTAATCCATAGTTCTCAAAAAGAACTATGGATTACGCCTCCTCTCCCCGCTCGTACAATACGATCGTATTGTACGCGCGGGGAGATAAGTGACATGCCAATTATTTGCGGCGAATACGCGCCGCGAGTAATGCATGTCAATGGGGCCGGCGGCATTTGCCAGCCCCCCCGCGCTGCGGGAGTAAGCGCGTATTAGTGCGACTCCCAAAGCACCCGGCTTAGTTGTGGCCAGATTGTACGCGCCGCAACTACACTGTGTGAACATAGCCTAATAGTCGCCAGGCAGTCATCAAGCAGTTAGAATACGCTACATACCAACCAACATACCAAGCAACACTTTAGAAGATTAGCAATGATGCCATACAACCAAACCATATTTTTTGTAGCCTAATTTATCTACTAGCTGAGGAATGCATTATTTTATATGTTATTTTAACTTATTGCAAAATAAAGTAACCTTCATAGTGTCTGCTCTTACATTCTTTAAGCAAACACTAAAGAGATTTTTTTGGATAGTATTGCACGTGATACGCCATTTTAAACCAAGAGATGTAAGATCCAAAGACACGTAATCAAAAACACCAATCCTTTACCATTATGTACTACACAGAGGAGTAATTGGAAGATCCAGTGCAAAAGCTGTTACAGCCGCACCTGCAGCATTTATAATACTCATGTCTTATGTGGCAAAGAGGAGCTTTGGGATCCCTGGGGCACCAGAGCCTGTGAGAGACTGGTTTCTCTGCACCTTCTTTTGCCACACATTTAATTGTACTCAAATTTATAAAAGAAGGTTACATGACCATAGAAGGAGTTGACAGCGACAACTTAGGAAGGTTGTGCTATGGACTTTAAAGGGAATGTGTCATCAAAAATGACTTATTGTTTAACTCACGTTTTTATGTTAAACATATTTTTTAAGAATTTTTGGTTATTTTTTTTTAATTTTCCACATCACTTTCAATATTTTTTTAATAATTCTTAAATCCTGCAGTTTTCACTTTGGCCACTAAGCCTAATAACAGTCTGACACTTCCTGTTATGTAGAGAAAGATTCTCAGTTGCCTGCTCATTATCAGCACAAAGAGGGTCAAACTGAAAGGAGACACCAGTGTAAATAGATAACACAGGATCCACCAGTCACAAGAGGAGATAGTCACAGTTCACCCTTTTACCTCCCTGCACAGTGACTTCTTCCCAAGTCACAGAGCATGACTAGAAAACTCTCCATAGAAGTCAATGGGACTGAGTCAATCTTAAGTGTCCTATTTACATGAATCTACTGTAAAGCATCTCTTTTACTTCTGTTAAAGTAATGCAAACAAGGCCTAGTGGACAAAGTGAAAACTGCAATGCTCAAAAATTAATAAAAAATATTGAAAGTGATATGAAAAATAAAAAAATAAAAAAATCCTAATAAATGAGTTTAACATAAAAACGGGACTTAAACAATGACTAATTTTTTGATGAAACATTCTCTTTAAGACATCGGAAGACATCAAGTTGTGACTTGAATGCTTTTTAAAAGGGTTGTCCACTAAAAAAATTACACGAAATTGAGGCCAGAAAAAAAAACCATATTTCGCTACCAATCCCCTGAAGCTGTTGTTTCCGAGATCCGCTCCTCTTTACTTCTGGGTTCTTGTCCCAGTGCCCTGGAGAGGCTCATGCTCTACTGTAAGTGAATGGCGAGTCTCTCTTATGTGTCGGGAAAAAAAAGTGAAGAGGAGCCGACACCAGAAAACTCCAGAGTGGCAGCAGTGGGAAAAAGCTAGCTAAGTATCACTTTTTTATTTTGTTTATCACCTTGGCCCTAAATCCATTCATTTTTTTTTAGTGGACAACTCCTTTAATGAAAACTAGTGAGGTCCTCTATAAAATGGATCTGGCAGTACTAACTTATGGCCACTCAGGATTTTAAACCCCCCCCCCCCCACCCCTTAAATAACTGAGCAGTGGTGACCCCCTTTAACAGTGCAAAGGCTTATTGCATAGACTTTCAGGGGGGCTGTAATGCTGCTCAGGGGGCATGAACTTAACCGCTCTACAGTGTTCAAATCTGAGCGGTGGAGACCACCCTATTGATAATCTAGAGGTTAATTAGTATATTGGTGCCGAACAGGGGTTCTAGGAAAAGAAAACTAACAAAACTGGAATATGTGGAGTGGCATCAGTAGATGTTACCAGCTACTTTTTTGGCAGCCCTCACAGGTCCTCTTTCCATGTTAAAAACTCACGGATCCCTGCGGTAATACATGAAATATTAATATAAAATATTCCAACGGGATTTCTGGGCAGATATCTGGGCTCAACATTGGAGCCAAATGACATCCTTAGAGTTGGCGAGGCAAAAAGTCACAGACCCTATAAAGTACTAATGGGGGGATGAGAGTGGAATTACCGAACCATACATGCCAGATTTTTATCGTATAAAATTTGCAAATTCTGTCCACATTTGAGCAAGTGCTATTTTGTGCTCCTTTTGTCATTTTTACTGGAAAGGCATAGTCACTACAGACCAATATATTCACCATAACCTAAAATAGAAATTGGGATAAATTAGCAGAGGCAGATTTGTTCCTTTTAATATATTTGGAGCATATAACTCCAGTGAACCTTGGATTTAGACCGCCATAAGAAACACTGGTCATTTTCCAACAATCTTCATGTACGATTGTTTTTTGAACCAGCAGGAGAATTTATCAACAGAAATGGCGCTACCCTTGCAAACTACATCAAATACACATATATCCCAATGAGAGCAATTACTAAATGAAAAAAATATTGCCTTGTGATACAACTTTAGAGCAGAAGTCCCAATGCTTCTATTATCTTTACAGTCTCTTTTATAGTCAGCATTTATGAGCAGCAAGATTCCTGCTGTTAGATTACACTGCATTAAAGTAACCTGAGCTTTTTCACTTAACCGATCAATGTTTAAAGTTATGTAATAATTTTTGTTAAAAAAAAAAGGATTTAAAAAAGAAACAAAACTTCGTTATGTTTTGGTACCGTATAAAAATCCAAACATTTTCTATTTTTCAAATTTTTCTCTGGCAAATAACTTTTTGGGACTAACCCCTAGATATTTGAGTAAGGGGGAATTTTTTATGCTGGCTGAAGTGCACTTTTTTTATTGGTACCAGTTTGGAATACATGCAACTTTGTTGATCCCTTTTATTCCAATTTTTAGGGGACTTGAAATGAGCAAAAAAAACTCGCAATTTTGGCGTTTAGAAATCATTTCTTTTACAGTGTTCAGCATACGGGATAAATGATATTACATATTAATAGATCGGTCTCTGAAAATTTTTTTACACTTTAAAATTTTTTTTTTACTGTAACTTTGAGTCTCCCCAGGGCACTCCATCATTAGGGGGCATGATCGTTTATACATCCTATTGCCTTGTAATGCAATACATTAGGGTGTACAAAGATGGCGGTTTTACAACTTCCTGCCTATGGCAGGAAGTAGTAAAACGAAATGTTAACCAATCGGGAGACAGTGATCTCGCCGCTGAGGTCCCGATCGTAGTGAGGAACGGCGTGGCATCTAAGGGGTTAAACAGCGTGGAATGGAGTCGGCTCCGTTCTGCGCTGTTATCAGTGGCGCCGCAATCCCGCTACGAAGCTCCTTACCGGCACTATAATGTACTCATAAGTCAAATATCGGTAAGGGGTTAAAGTTATTCAGGGCCATAGGCTTAACTTCCAGGGTAGAAGGTATAGCAGTTACTCTGACGCCCAGTAACTAAAGGTGCCGTTCTTTACTTTAAGGTGAGGAACATTTATGGTTTACTGTGGATGATGGAAGGAACATCAGACCTTTAAAGATGTTGGCTTTTGAAGACAGGCCGTCAATGTGCCCCCATAGGGCATATGAACATCACAGAGTCAAGAACTTCCCAAGAGGCTCCCATTTTAGCAGATTGAAGCCAACCCTGATCACCATCCATTCTTAATTGCAACTATGTTAATACAGTTTGGCCACTACAGGGCAAATACTTGGTTAGCAATGGATTTCACTGGCAAAATCAGCTATCCAATGCTAATAGCAAGACCCAGGGCACTCAGCTAATCACCTCAAGGACTACAGTTTGAAAGGGGTCTCTAAAGACACAAATCCTTTAATGCACAATGGTGGTCATTAAGGAACGGGTGCAAAGTGAAGACCCAAATAACTTTACCGGAAGCTTTAAATGACATGAACTCATATGTAGTTGAATGTGGTTGTCGTGGAGGTGGTGGTGGGGGGGGGGGACATTCCAAGTTTTGCTCTATGGTTTTGGTCTCTAAATTTTGCCCTATTGTTACTTGTTACTCCCCTGTACCTTAGAGAATTGGGGACTATAAATACAATGGAGCCCAGCTCCAGATAGCCCCATTTTCTTTCCTCATTAGCGATAAGAACTTGCATACAGCTACTCATATCACAATGTTATAAACCAAGAGATAAAGGAGCCTTCCTGAATTTCAATCCACTCTTCCCTCTTGGGAATTAGAGGTTCTATAAGAGTCAGGCCCTCTTACCCCAATGAGAGAGGTTGGGATGTAGAAAAATAGATCTAAAAGGAGCTCCATCCTTAATATTTGCTGAAAAGCAAAGGTTGACTAAGAATAGAAAGGAATACCAATCTTCCAATCCGGACAAAAGGGTCCAGTATTAGTTGTCCCTCAACACTCTTTCCATGGCCCTTGAAGGTAAATTAATTGCATATCAGCAATGCGATTCCTTGAAGGTTCCCACCACCTTTTCGAGAATAAGGCCAACCATGGCGAGCCCTCTGTCTCCAAAGGCCCCATAGCAGCCACATGGTCTTGGATACGTTCACTAGTAATTATTATGAGATAATTGAATTTCATTTTGTTTTCTCTGCCTTGTTATGCAACAATATATGAAGATGTACCATTTAAAACTAGGCAACTTCAGGGTCCGAAAGAGAGAGATATTACTAACATAAAACAGATGAAAAGCATCAAAGCAGATGGTGCCATAAATAGACTGGTTTCCTGTGGTGTAAATCTACATGGGTTGGACTGGTCTACATTGCTGGAGAAGAAGGTTTATATGTACAACATTACATAATACCTGCTGAATGGTTTCAGGATGTCTTCTTCCCCAACCCTACTTGGTCCTTGATTCATTCTAATTTTTCCCATCACTCGGAATAGAGTCATTTATATTCATGTTAGCAGTATTGACACTGTGTATAACAGGTTGCAAAAGGAAATGTAAAGGTAGAGTGTTACTTCAGCTAACGATATCTAAAAATCACATTCCCCCCTCCTCAATGACTACTCTGCATATCCCTTGTACTAGCCACGGCAACATAAATATTTCTTAAATGGGTGTTCCTACCATGCACTTCGATGGCACATTAATAGAATATTATGTTCTATGGGAGTTCTGAGCACAGCCAAACACCTCTCACCTGTACTGGGAACTCCCATATAACATAACAGAGAGTAACAGGCTCCCCAATCTGAGCCAAGACTTTTGGGAACCCGTTCCCGGATAGGTGCAGGTCCTAGAGTTGTAACCCGCCGATTGATGCATGGTGGGAACGCCCCTTCAAAGAAAGTGCCATGGAGAAGAACATTTATGTGTATGAAACGGGTCCAGAGCAGGACAGATAAATACTAAGACATGAAATTGTTTATGAAAAAAGGGCAGGGTTGGAGGACGGCAAAAGGGTCACTTGGTCTGTTGCCAAATTAATTAATATTTAGACACTGTTACATTTTAGTTATAAGGCAGTAGTATTATTCGGTAACTGCATTAGACTTCGGTACTGCTTTATGTTAATAAGGAGTTGTCTCACTACATCGATTCATCCTACTTCAGTCCTGTTTTCTCGGTTTTATTTTTGGATTCAGTGCTTACTGGCTTCTGAGGACACCAGGTCTGTAACTATAGCGACCGGCACTGGCAGCCTATCAGGAGAGATCAAACAGGTCTGTACCTATAGCGTCCAGCAATGGCAGCCTATCAGGAGAGATCAAACAGGTCTGTAGCTATAGCAACCAGCACTGGCAGCCTATCAGGAGAGATCAAGCAGGTCTGTAGCTATAGCATCCAGCACTGGCAGACTATCAGGAAAGATCAAACAGGTCTGTAGCATAGCGGCAGCATGGCACTATCAGGGAGATCAACAGGTCGTACCCATAGGTCCACTGGCAGCCTATCAGGAGAGATCAAGCAGGTCTGTAGCTATAGCATCCAGCACTGGCAGTCTATCAGGAAAGATCAAACAGGTCTGTAGCTATAGCGACCAGCACTGCCAGCCTATCAGGAGAGATTGAACAGGTCTGTAGCTATAGCGACCAGCGCTGGCAGCCTATCAGGAAAGACTGAACAGGTCTGTAGCTATAGCGACCAGCACTGGCAGCCTATCAGGAGAGATCAAACAGGTCTGTAGCAATAGCGACCAGCGCTGGCAGCCTGTGAGGGGAGATGGAATAGGTCTGTAGCTATAGCGACCAGCGCTGGCAGCCTATCAGGATAGATCGAACAGGTCTGTAGGTATAGCGACCTGAGGAGCTGATGCAGCCCATACAAGAGGGGATATCTAGGAATAGGTAGGACACTGTTAATGGACACATATTGCAAAGTGACTTGTTTTTGCAAGATCTTTAATATAAAAAGCAATCCTTGTAGTGAGACAAACCCTTTATCTATATGGCAGTAGTACTTGGTTACTACTGCTATATAGGCACTATATAGTGATATTTTTAGTCCCAATTTCTCACTGTTATCTCCTTCAAAAGACAAACTGATAGTAGGAGTCCCAAAACATTGTCCTCATTTATGAAAACTGTCTAGCAGAAAGTCCCTGCTGCCCATAGCAACTAATCAGAGCTCAGCTTACATTCTTCCACAGCAGGATAAGAGATGTAAGCTGAGCTCTGATTGGTTGCTGTGAGCTCTGATTAGTTGCTATGGGCAACAGAGCCAGTCTCACATAAATGAGGCCCATATTGTCCCTGGGCCTTTACCGCTTTTGATCTATCCTGCAGACACATAAAGTAGGGATCAGTGTAGGGTTTGCTTGCTGATAAAATATTTATTCAATATCACAATTTTTTATATCATAATAATGAACAGGTAGCAATGGATATTAGTAAACATGAAGTTCTTCAGAGCGGCCAAAGCATTTTAGGATTTCCTTGGAACTAAATTGTCAGATACTTCCCAAAAATTTGAATGATTGTACAAGCTGCTAAATTAGATTAAAGGGGTGTTCTCACCATGCCTGCTCTTCACAGCCAGCTTCAGGCTCCCACTTCCTGTCCAGGTTGTGTGGGGTTCTGCAGCTTCAAGCTTCCACTTCCTATCCAGGTTGTGGGTGGATCTTCAGGCTCCAACTTCCTGTCCAGGTTGTGGAAGGTTCTGCAACTTCAGGCTCCCACTTTCTGTCCAGGTTGTGGGGGGTTCTGCAGCTTCAAGCTCCCACTTCCTGTCCAGATTGTGGGTGGCTCTGCAGCTTCAGGCTCCCATGTCTGGTCCAGGTTTTGGGAGGTTCTGCAGCTTCAGGCTCCCACTTCCTGTCCAAGTTGTGGGAGGTTCGGCAGGTTCAGGCTCCTACTTCCTGTCCAGGTTGTGAGAGGTTCTGCAGCTTCCATCTCCCACTTCCTGCCTAGGTTGTGGGTGGTTCTGCAGCTTTAGGCTCCAATTTCCTGTTCAGGTTATGAGCGGTTCTACAGCTTAAGGCTCACACTTCCTGTCCAGGTTGTGGGTGGTTCTGTAGCAGTGGCTGACATTTCAGCGATTAGAGGAACATTGGTGATGAAAGAGTTTTAACAGCGGGTCACAAGGCCACAGAGCTCTAAAGGGTTAAAGTTTGTCAGTACTAAACATAAACAAGCTTCTGTGCTGCTGATAAGACACAGTAGGAAGTTAACTCACCATCCTAGCCACTGCTAGAGCAGAGAGAGGGGTTGGTAATTTGAGGAAGCTTATGTACACAAGTAGGAGATAAAAACTGCTCTGGCTCTGAAGGGAAGCAACATCAGAACCACAGTGGTGGTATTTCTAAAACTGCGTAGTTTGTGAACTGTTGTGCTGCTACTATGGTAATAGTGTATTATAGGTGGACGAATGGCGTCATCGCATAGAAGCAACATGAAAACCGCAAGCAACACGTGCCATTGATGTGAGAGGTGAACATCAAAGGTGCGCAAGGGTGGACCAGCACCTATGAGTGGAGCAGCTCACCGCCAAAATGAACCAGCGGGCCACCAGATGTATGCCTAATACAACCATTCAGCAAATCCTACTGCGCATGGTGCCCCTGAGCAGAGGGATGTGACTGCACCTCTACATCATCAGAAAAGGCTTACATTTTCACAGCAATATTGGAAATAAACTTCCACTAATTGCCAAAGGAATTGCCTTCTCTGATGATTCCCATTTTCTGCTTCATCGAGTAGATGCACGTTGGTATGTCAGACAAGAAACATCAGAGAACAAACACCCTGCAACCATTGCTGGAAGAACACCAGCTGGTGGTGGAAGCTTTATGGCCTGGGGAATGTTTTTATGGCATTCTCTGGGCCACTCATCCATATGGAAGACACTGTCAACTGATTCAAGTGTGAAACCATCCTTACAGATCACGTACACCCATACATGCTGATTGTCTTCTTAGGATGGGATATACCAGCAAGACAAAGCGATATCTCACACGACTAGAAACATGCAACACTGGTTGGAAAAGCATGACCAAAGCTTCCCAGTACTGCCCTGGCCCCCTAGTTCCTCAGACGTAAACCCAACTGAGCATGGATGGTAGTGCTGGCTCTATGGACCCTCGAGCAGCTGTGGGATGCAGTCAGCATGGTTCCAGATACTTAGGACAACCTCCCAGGACTTAATTGAGTCACTCCCAGCCCATCTAGCTGCTGTCCATGCTGCACACGGTGAATACTCTGGATATTAGCTGCTGGTCGTAATAATATGACTCAACTGTTTATATAGAGGATTAATAAAAATTGATAGGAAATAGAGGAATTATATGGAATGACAGAGACGTTATGTGAAAAGATCAGGGCCCACCAGATAATTAGAGCCCAACCTCTGTCACCATAATGCACCCCTAATAGATCAGGCAATGTAAAACGAAAACCAGGTACATGTCCAGGTAGAAGATAAATTGATAAAATTTCATCTTTCACTGGGAAATCCTTATAAAAACCAAGCTACGATTAAGGACTTTTCCGAAACGGGTGAGCGTTCCGACACAACAATGCACTTTTGAGTGCTACATAGAGTTTTTTTGTATAAAAGAAGACATTTTATTAATGTATCTTCTGCCTGGACATGTAGCTGGTTTCATTTTACATTGCTTTTCTGGCTTCTCTTGCCCCGTGCTCCGTACAGCAGATCTTTAAAAATTTATCGGGTGAGCTGACTTAATTTTTTTAGATTGCCTAATATAGCAGGGCCCCGAAGGTTGCAGAAGACAACCTTAATTGGCTAATGAACTAATCACCAGATATACGGTTAAACCTTGCATGTGCAATAAGTACCCTAAAGTACATAGTGTACTTAGAAGAGGCTATACATGTCCCATATAGACAGAGGGTGGGCTCAAGGAACTTCAGTCTGAGCCTGGGCAGGAATAACTGATAGGAGGAGATATACAGAGGGTATATGGGGTAATAGAAGAAGACGCAGGACATATTATATGGAGTAATAGGAGATGTGTTAGGGATGGGCTATATGTAGTATTCGCAGAAGCTGTCTGATGATGATGATGACCAACCACAGAAATCATATGGATCAAGGTCTTCAGTACCTCATGATCCAGCCTATCACCCCTGCTAATGCACATCAAAATCAGCTCTTGAGATTTTTACATTTAAAATCCTCAATGATTACAAAAGCAAAATGTAAATTCTTCTCTCCACTGCTCCTACTCCCAGGTTTCCGCAGCACCGTCCCTGCACCCGGCCGCCTCTCTGCTCCACTCCCCACCACAACCAAAGGGATATTTTAGGGCTGCACCTGTTCTGGGTTTTACTGTGACCTGGACTCAGCAAATAACAGGGATTCCTGCAATCCCCACACACTCATCAGCAAATCGCCACACACTGCACACTCGCTGCCTGCTACCACCCACCACTATACCGCACTCTGCTACATACTTCTTACCAGTCATTTCCCATATAAATGGCAGGGGCTTGCGATGCTACCCCCAGATAAATAGATTAGGCCATACTGAGGCTTGTATTTAAGTTTTAGGGTCGCGGCGCTGCAAGTAATATGCTGACATTGCAGGAGTAGCAATCTCCTGCTTGATGACATCATCTCTATATTTAAAATGGTTTCTGCCTTCTCTGTTTTTATAGATATATTGTATGTACCTTTCACCTGTGAGTAGATACTGCGGAACATAGGCAATCTGGCTGAAGGATACACGGAGCAGCATACAATATTGTTTGATTAAGGGGATTGGTTGTAAATCCCCTTAGGGGGATGATTGTACATTTTTTACCTTAAAGTTGTTCCTGTGCCCATAATATAATATGTATAGCTTTTTTTTCTTTTTTGAAAGACTGGGTAAATACTCTTTTCATACAAATGCATAAAAAAGTGCACTGGAGTTACACAAAAAGTGCAGGAAGATGTCACCGGTGCAGGTGGTGGATACGCTGGGTTACCTCAAGAGGTGACACAGACCAGGTCAGTGAGCAGAGTCAAAGGCTATGTTCACACGGCGTAATTGCAAGGTGTAGAGTACGCCCCGAAATTACGCCGCGTTTTTGGGAGTCGCGCTGATACGCACGCACTCCCATGATGCAGGAGGGTGGGAGGGGGGGAGGGAGTTTGCAGCCCGCCGCCCCCATTGACATGCATTACTAGCGCCGCGTATTCCATAGTTCTCTATGAGAACTGTGGATTACTGTAATTTTGGGGCATGCATCCGCTCGAAAATAGAGCCAAATACGCGAAATGCGCACCGAAATTACCCCATGTGAACATAGCCTAAGGGGCCCTCCGGTATTCACCAGAGCTAGCCGCAAAGCAGGATAGGCTTGGCTGTGGAAGACTCCCAGGTTGCTGCCCCTTATGTAGCCGCACACAATGACAGTCAAAGTGCCAAACAAGGTACGGGGGGGAGCCGGGTTCCCAAAGGAAAGAAAAAAAAGGTCTTGTAGCAACCCAAACACTAAAGGCAAGTAACGAAGCACAAGCACAGGTGAGGAACATCAGGGAACACCAGCAATCTGGCACAGGTTGCAAGTAGGAAGTTCTTTATGAAGTGGCAGGTGGCCAGCCATTAGACATCAAGGAATGCAAGAGACGGAACTCAGCAGTCGGGAGGGGAGCAGGAGCGGGAAGAGGTGAGTAACTGCCGGCAGGGCGGCCGGAGCAGGGAGTGACCACATGAGTTCGTAGTCTGGAACGGGGACCTCGGTGCACATTGTGACAGATCTGGTGTATCACAGGTCCTTTCGAAGTCTTTTTCCCATCTCCTCTGGACCAGAAGGCATCTGCAAGGTTCTGAGGTAAGTGATCTGCCTTTGCTGTGTAAGGTTCCGGTACAGGGCCCGGGGGTTGCCGGGTGTTGGTGTGCTATTTATGGGCCTATTGGCGGTGTACTGGGAGTGGGAGAAGGACCACAGAAAGAGCAGCTTGAGAACTTCACAGCTTTTACTCACGGCAGATATATTTGCAGCATACTGTGTGGTTACAGTTTCTCCCACACGTTCACAATTACGGAGGTACTTATTTCTTCATAGCTGCGTCTCCAAGGCCTACTGCCTACACCAAGACACGCCAAGAGCAGCCTCTTCCATGTCCACCGGGGTACCCCTAAGCCTAACTCTCCATATCTCTAGGACCTGGTCTGTGTGTTCCCTCTCAGGCCTGCTGTTTCTCACTCTGAGTTCTCTTCCTTTCTGCGCAACCTAGGTGCCTTTCTGTACTTTCTCTTTTCTTATACTTCTATGTCTTCATCTTTTTCTAGGTGGAGAAGCCTCCCCCTTGCTGGGGCTTGGGGTACTTTGGGCCCCCGAGAGGGAAACCTGTTTTTGGTCCACAACCCCGGGTTTGGGGCAAGAACCCCCTGAAAGCGTAACTGCAACACAATAAACTAGTAACTAACAAATGGAACTCACAACTAAGGGTGCTTCACATGGTGCGCTTTTGATGTGTTTTTGATGCATTTTTTGACACGTTTTTTGATGCGTTTTTTGTGCAGAAATGCACAGCAATTAATGCTGTACATTACTGCACAAAAAACACATCACAAACGCATGAAAAAATTCACCAAAAAAGCACCCTAACTGGCCGGCCTAAGATGGCACGATATATAGCCTGTCCTCTTCCTCTCCCTAATAAGCCGTAGCTGATCACATGGGCCCCCTCTTAAGGTGACGATGCCCAGTGCTGTAAGTCAGCACTATTTTGTAATAATGTTAACATTTATACTACTACAGGGGTTTTGCCATGAGGCAAAATCGCCTTTGGAAGCCAACAATGTGCTCGGCTATACTCTGAACTCCCTAAAGAAGGGAAAGCTGCACAAGCGTGGCCCTCTCTCCATTCATGAAGATCAGCTCATAGTGAGCTACGAGCCGGCCTCCAAAGGGGATTTTTTATTTGTGCTAAAACCCCTTCAAATACATCCCTATAGCTCTACATTAACACATGGCACCATGTATTGTCTATAGTCTGCAACTACAATGTATACATATATTACATTATATTTCATTCCACGTCCTCGACAAACAAATCAGTCATTGCTCCAGACATCAGCCCAGGTGTCCAGCAAAGAGCTCTAAAACAAGGTTGCCACTTTGAACACCCCTGCCCGGACACTTTCCCCCATAAACAACCCTCATATTGCCCAGCCAAAACCGGGCACAGAGCGGTGCTCAATGGAAGTTTAACATTTTAAAAACGTCAATGGCATCTACTCAATTGGACACAGAAACCCTGATTTTAGGGGGACATCAGGGGGCCCCTTTTTTGGGCACTTTCCACCTGAGGCTTTGAAATATCCTTATGACTGCAAACCTGGGTCACCAACAGTCTACATGTAAAATGCAGCCCTGCGCACACCCCCAACGAAAGGCCAGGATCAAAACGCCGGCTTTTTATAATCCCATAAAAGGATGGAGAACATAGGTATAACCCTCGCATCTCCCTTAAAAAAAAACACCTGGGGCAAGTAAGAGGAGCGCTAGTAGCAAGGTAGTCCCCTTTCTGTTTTCTGCAGGGGGCTAGCCTTATTGTTGGGGCCCCGAAAAGGAGTAACAAATGGGATTTTCAGTTTGATCAAAATGTGCACTAAGAACCTTGTGCAGTAGATCAATGTATAGCATGCGGATGTTTGGTATGTATATAGTACCTTTGTTTCATCTCTGGTACCAGGTAAGGGGTCTACTACGACCCAGAGTAAGAGGTTGTAAACCTTAGCCAGGTTCCCACGGCTTATTTAAGCCTAGTTCGGGACGGGTTTTCCCCCCCAATTCCGGGTTTAATAAGGGCGGGGGGGGGGGCGCGCCCCGGCCCCCTAACATGCACACCCCCGGCGCTATTCCCCCGGGATAATGGCATGTCACTTTCTCCCCGCCCGGGGGATTCCCCATGGTAGGAGAGACGGAACCAATTCTCTATGAAACGGGAATTTCCGTAATGGGTGGGACGGATTCCCCTATGCGGCCAAAAAGGGCCCCAATCCAAAACCTCCCCAAATAAACTGGGACCACCCTTACCTGAGAGCTGCACAGAGCCATAATAGGGCTCGCATTCTAATCAAGAAGCCTTAGCTGTACCTCTATAGGCCTCTAAACTGACAGCACATGGAGGCTATAGGGGTCTGTACTTGGCAGCTGTAGAGCAAAGCAGCCTTTTTTGGGTTTGAGGGGGTTGGGGGTCTTTCCCCCCCAAAGGGTCCCCCCAATTTACATCACGTTTTTTCGGGCCCCGGGACCCTAAAGGGCCCAAAAGGGCCATTGACCGGTGGCAGAGTCACATGACTGATGAACCTGGCATCATAGGCGAGTAGATGCAGCCTCACTGGGATAAGCCCGTTCAAATGGCCCCCCCCTTTTAATTTTTCCTTCCTTTTGCAAAACAATACACCGGGGGGGTTTTAAAAATTCCCGCTGGACAACAAAACCCTTCTAAAGCGTGGGGTCGATCTCACTGACCTCCATTATCCTCGCAATATGCATCAGGGAAAAGGGGGGGTTTTATCTCATAAGGAAATGCAAATTAAAGCCCCCAAAAAATGGGGCCCGAAAAGATATCATTGAAAAAAAAAGTCTTTACACTGTACCCATATATTAGAAATACCTTTCGTGATGATCAAACCTACTGTTTTTTGGGAATCCAAAAAACTCCTCCCCTTTTCCCCGTTTTTGACCTGGCCTCAAAAATTTTCAATGAAACTCTCACAACCACCCGGGCATATTGGCACCACCACAAAACCAGCACCCCCAAGTCCCGACGCCCGCAAACCTTGGGACACACCCAGACCCCCGTTTCCCCCCCACCACTTTTTCCCGGGTTCGGGGGCGCTGTTGGGGAAAGTCAAAGCTACCTGCAACTTTTTCCACTATAAAATTTATGCTCAGGACTTACCCACGCCCCCTTCACTGCGCCAAAAAAAAATACTTCCCCCCCCCTCATCTCCACACTACACAACAAACCCCAAAAAGCCGTTTTCACTTTCTTATCTTTCTCGTCTTGACTACTTTTAACTCCCTGCTTATCGGTCTCCCCTCGGTTTAAAATCCCCCTCTCCAATTTTGTCCCCAATGCAGCAGCCAGGCTTTTACCTTTTTTTTCCAGCCGCTATACGATGCCTCTACCCTTGTCATCTCTGCAAGGCTACCTATTTAGTACAGAATCAAAATAAACTAATCACTTTTCCCTCTATAAAGCTCTCCACAGTGGTGCACCCCCCTTTAAACTCCTCCCTCATCTCTGTCTAAACCCCCCCCTTTCCCGGGCCCCTCCGCCGCTACGAACTAAGATTACACACCCACTCAAACCGAACCCCCATGCCCCCCTACAAAATTTTACACGTAAATTTGGGACCAGTTCTCTGGGAAAATGTTACCCCAAGTGAACAGGCACCCCCCATAAACCCCCCAGGGGTTTTTAAAGGGTGCCTGAAAAACCCATCTTCTTAGACAAGCCTATCAAGATTTCCCCAAAAGGGGGGAAAACCCCCCCAAAATTTTGTCACAAAATTCATCACTTCCTAAACTTTGGGACCCAAGGCATTATCTTTTTATATAATGTATGGTTGGGATGGAGGTTCACCACTTTTTTGTATACTACCCCATTTTTATGTAACATGGCTGGCCATTGTAAAACCAAGCACTTGTCCCCCTTTGTTTCCCCCATACACCCTTTTGTTGTAAGCTCTTGCGAGCGGGGGCCTCACACCCCGTGTCTGATTTGCATGCTTTTTTATAAGTAATGTTGGTTTGTTTGCTTTTTCCCTCTATTTTGTAAAGTGCTGGGAAAATTTTTTGGGCGCTATATAAAAAAAGTTTATTATTATTATTACCGGGGAAAAGGCCCAACCGGGGGAAAGGGCGCTTTCCCCAGCCCCCACAAAAAATAAACGGGGACCATTTAAGTATTGAAACCGGGTCCCATAGACAGTGATGTATTTTATGACTGTTCTAGTTAACGGGTGGGGATTCTAAATGGAGCCCCACTTTTAAATTCCTCTCCCAAGCCCTTTAATTTAGGTACTTAAAAATGACATTTTATAAAACTATAGGTGAATGGGAATGTAGCTATTTTAAAGGCATAATGTGTGTTATTTTATCATGGTTTTTTTTTTGCTTTTATTGATTTGAATGAACCAATCCATACAACACATAAAACTCACAACGTTTGCTTCTTCAAGTATACTGCAACCAATATTTTGCCATTTTATGTTAACATACAGTTGAAACCAGAAGTTTTCATAACCACGTATTTAAAAAAAACCCCCCTGCGTTTTTCTCACTATTGACATAAAAAGAAAAAACCTTCCCCCCTTTTAGGTCAATCAGGATTCCACAAATTATTTATATTTGCCAAATGTCAGAATGAGAGAGAGAGAATTTCTCAAGCCATTTTTTATTACTTTCTGCAAAGTCAAAAGTTTCCATACATTTCATTAGTATTTGCTAGCATTGTCCTTACACTGTATGACTTGGATCAAAGGTTTTGGATATCCTTCCACAAGCTTCTCACAATAGTTGGTAGGAATCCTGGCCCCCTCCTCCTGACAGAACTGGTGTAACTGAGCCATGTTTGTAGGTCGCATTGCTCGCACCTGCCTTTTCAGATTTGCCCAAACATTTTCAATAGGATTGAGATCAGAGTTTTGTGATGGCCACTCCAAAACATTGACTTGGTTATCCTTAAGCCACTTTGTAACCAGTCTGGCAGAATGCATCAGGTCATTAACCTTTTAGAAGAGCCATTTCTTCACAAACTTTAACTTGCTGGCTGAGGTGTTGCTTCAGTATTGCCACATAAGCTTCTTTCCTCATGATGTCATCTATTTTGTGAAGTGCACCAGTCCCTCCTGCAGCACAACAACCCTACAACATGATGCTGCCACCCCGAGTTTCACAGTTGGGATGGTGTTCTTCTTATTCAAATGATTTTATTCAGAATAAAGAGGAAAGTGTACAGAGCATACAAGGGTATCAAAAGTCTCACAGTTTTCTGGTAACAAAAAGGATCAGGTGCTTACATATAAGTGATGGTGTTCTTAAGATTCCAAGTTTCTCCCTTTTTCCTCCAAACGTAACGAGGGTCATTATGGCCAAACAGTTCAATTTTAGTTTTGTCAGACAACAAAGCATGTCTCCAAAAATGTAGATCTTTGTTCCTGTGTGCATTTGCAAACATTAATCTGGATTTTATATGTTTCTTTTGGAGCAATGGCTTCTTCCTGACAGAGTGGCCTTTCTGCTCATATTGATACAGTACTCGTTTCACTGTGGATAATGACACAATCTTACCAGCTTCCGCCAGCATCTTCCCTAGGTCTTCTGCTTTTGTTCTTGGTTGATATGCACATGTCAGACCAAAGCACTTTCATCTCTGAGATACAAAATACGTCTTCATCCTGAGCGGTATGAGCAGTATGATGGCTGGACACTCACATCTTGTTTGTACTTGCGTATAATTGTTTGTACAAGTGAACCAGGCACCTTTAGGTATCTGGAAATTGTACCCAAGGATGATCCAGACTTGTGCAAGTCCACAATTCTCTTCCTGATATTGTGGCTGATTTCTTTACACTTTCCCATGATGTTACACATAGAAGCACTGTGTTTCTGGTGTGCATTAAAAATACATCCACAGCTGTGTCTCTAACTCAGATGTTGCAAATAAACCAGAAGCTTCCAAAGACATGACATCATCAGATGGCCTGTCCTGAATTGTTTAAAGGCATAGTAATCCCAGTGTATGGAAACTTTTGACTTTGCAGAAAGTAATAAAAATGCCTTAAAAATTCTCTCTCTCTCATTATTCTGTCATTTGGCAAAAATAAATATTTGTTTTAATCCTAATTGACCTAAAACGGGAAGGTTTATTCTGATTTCATGTCGGATAGTGAGAAAAACACGCAGATGGGGCTTTTTATATAGTGTATGGAAACTTCTGGTTTCAATTGTATGTGAAGACCGCATTTGGAAGAGGCTTAATTTCTTTATCTAACTTAAGCTTTATAGACCCATTATGTTTTTTTTGTTTTTTTGTTTTTTTTTACTTTTTCCTCAAGTTTTTCAGCTAAAATTCTGTTCTATTTTTAACCGCAATAAAGCTTTTCATTTCAAATGTCAAAAAAATACATGAAAAATACAAATATAGTTTTGACAAAAAAAGAGGTCAATAAAGCCAAATATTAGACCAATTTGTAGGTCCTGAGCTTACAGCATCACGGGGAATCGTGAATTTGAGTTCTCTTAATCTTGTTTTAGAATACGTCTAAATGGCAAGCATTTCCAGTAGGAAATTCACGCAGATTTCAGATTTTACAAATTGTCAAAAACCAACTGTAAAACCATCCCCATAGACCTCAATTGAAAATCCGAGATTTAGTTCTCAAGACTCTAATTTTCTTAGGTCGGATCTTAAAACTTCAGTTTTTTCAAAAAACTTTGAACATGTTTGTAAATCTGGCATATTTCAATCGGAAAACTACAGAAAATTTACTATGGAAGTCAATGAGATGGCATGAAAAACTACCAGGAAGCTTCATACATGTTTTTTGGCGTGGAAAAAAACCCTAATTGTGTTCTATGATGCAAAAACCCTAAAACCGCACCAAAAAGCAAAGTAAAAATCCTTGAGCTCTTGTGTAAAATACTGTTTCAATACTCGTCGGACAACACGGTTTTAGGATTCAGAATCCGACGAGTATTTTGCCCTTTGTTGTGTGGACGCAGCCTTAGGGTATGTTCAAACAGCAGATTTGGATGCAGATTCTGGCGTGGACTTGCCACGGAATCCGCCTCAGCATCAGCCTCCAATCTCACTGCAATCCATCTCTCAGAGTTTCCAATGCAAAATCTATGACGTTGAGTACATGGTGCTGATTTTTTTCATCGTGGATTTATTTTCAGCGCTGAAAAAGAATTGACATGTCAGTTCTTGAGGCAGATTTTTTTTTTTGTTTTAAAACCCTAATACATGCTAACAAACACCAATATTCACAAGAAAAAGTGCAACACAAGTGCCACAGAAAAACAGTGCATAGAGGATACGGTCTATCGCAGGCCCATACTTAAAAGTAATGGGTCCCCACAAACCTAAAACGAAAGTTTCCCCGCCGGGCCAAAAGGCACCTGCACGGGGATACACGAAACGATCCCAACTGACGAAGCAGAAAGAGATCACGGTGCTTCCTCACTGAGCCAGAAGGCATCTGCATGAGGTCATAATCAGTGGGCTCCACCACCGAAGCGGATAGATCCCCAAATACTCGCACTTGGCATCAGGAAAAACCTTCAACCAAAGTGCCATCTAGGTGGCAAACTCCGAAGAGCGCCGGGGTTTGCAGGGGAGAAAGGAGCCTAAGGGCCGCACATTCTCCCCCTTGACCTCAGGAGGATCTCAAAAGGGTACCGCATCCTTCAATCCAACATACAAAATGTGACACACGTGAACACACGGACGTGAAAAAGAAAAAGAAATTAAATAACTTAGTGGATGTGCACAGTGAAATACTGCCCGGGCATCCGGCCGGAAATTATAAAAATTTCCCCATTTCCTAGCCAGAAGGCTGGGGAATACGGACGTGTGCTCGAGGGAAGTGAAAGTTAAAGTGCGTGCAAATGTGCCGTCACTCAAGTGGGGTCCCAGACCCAGTGAGTTCAGGCACCCCAGAGTCGTCAATCCTGGGGCACATTGCACTTAGGGCTTCAAAATCCCCTCGTACCTACATGGCTTCGATCCTGAAGGGGGTGGGGGGGGGGGGGTAACCTACGGCTACTATCTTTCAAGCAGCCACGTACACCCCCTCCCTACCCCCAGTGTGGTTCTCCATTCGGACACTTTCCTCCTATAGCGATGCCAGCTCTCCACCGCCAAGGGGACTGATAAGAACAGATACTACACTTGATCTTAGCCAAGAGGCCAAGAAGTCAATTCTTGAGGCAGATTTCCAACTTAATCCTCACCTCACATCATAGTATATTGGAGGCTGGAAATCGGTCTCCGAAAATCAAATACACCTCCAAAATCCAAGCTCACTAGCGTAGATTTTAGGAGTAGATTCTACATTATTCACACAGCAAGTCAGCCAGGTGACCATACTCTGATCTCACAAGACTAAGATCCTGCCCTTGGCACTAAATTTGCAGCTTTTGCTAAAAGTCATCAAATAACGTGTGATAAAAGGATACCTCATCTGTAAATAGCTAGCTGTCTCCAAAGTCTTATTCACTTGGCACGGCCATATACGTGGGGCCTGTACTGTGGCACACAGTGTATCTAGTGTTCCATGCCAGGAAGCAATATGCACCTATTTGCCACTGTATGGTGCCATATGCTCTCCTAGACACTATGGGCGACATGTATGAATGGGGCTGCACCAGAATTCTGGCCTCAAAAAGCTGTAGTATAGATGTATGAACAAGTGCACTCAAAACTTTGGCGCGTTTTGGGCCGTCGCATAACATTACTAGAAGTAGACACATTTATAATTCTTTGATTCCAAAACTTTGGTATAGAACAGTTAGAACAGCCAGACCAGGGTAAGGCCCCATTCACACGGCTTATTTGCCGACGGATTGGCGCCGTATTCCGCGCCGGATTTGCGCTTCAATACGGCGCCAATCCGTCGGAGTCATTACGGTAATCCACTGCTCTCATAGAGAACAGTGGATTCCGTCGCTCCTCCCCGCTCGGCGGACGCGCCGTAAACAATGCATTGTCTATGGGGCCGGGAGCGGCGCCCCCGCCGCGCTCCAGCCCCTCCCCCGTCCCGCCCCTTATTCACAGCGGATTTGAGCCAGACTTGTGGTATTGGCTCTACACGGCCATGTATGTATGACCTGCAGAATAACAGCCTGAACAGGGTAAAGGTGGTGCCTGAGCCAGACTTGTGATATTGGCTCTACACTGCCCTGTATGTATGACCTGCAGAAGAACAGCCAGACCAGGGTAAAGGTGGTGCCTGAGCCAGACTTGTGGTATTGGCTCTACACTGTCCTGTATGTATGATCTGCAGAAGAACAGCCAGAGCAGGGTAAAGGTGGTGCCTGAGCCAGACTTGTGGTATTGGCTCTACACTGCCCTGTATGTATGACCTGCAGAAGAACAGCCAGACCAGGGTAAAGGTGGTGCCTGAGCCAGACTTGTGGTATTGGTTCTACACTGCCCTGTATGTATGACCTGCAGAAGAACAGCCAGACCAGGGTAAAGGTGGTGCCTGAGCCAGACTTGTGGTATTGGCTCTACACTGCACCTGTATGTATGACCTGCAGAAGAACAGCCCGACCAGGGTAAAGGTGGTGCCTGAGCCAGACTTGTGGTATTGGCTCTACACTGCCCTGTATGTATGACCTGCAGAAGAACAGCCAGACCAGGGTAAAGGTGGTGCCTGAGCCAGACTTGTGGTATTGGCTCTACAGTGCGCCTGTATGTATGACCTGCAGAAGAACAGACCAGGGTAAAGGTGGTGCCTGAGCCAGACTTGTGGTATTGGCTCTACACTGCCCTGTATGTATGACCTGCAGAAGAACAGCCAGACCAGGGTAAAGGTGGTGCCTGAGCCAGACTTGTGGTATTGGCTCTACACTGCCCTGTATGTATGACCTGCAGAAGAGCAGCCAGACCAGGGTAAAGGTGGTGCCTGAGCCAGACTTGTGGTATTGGCTCTACACTGCCCTGTATGTATGACCTGCAGAGGAACAGACCAGGGTAAAGGTGGTGCCTGAGCCAGACTTGTGGTATTGGCTCTACACTGCCCTGTATGTATGATCTGCAGAAGAACAGCCCGACCAGGGTAAAGGTGGTGCCTGAGTTGTTGTATTAGTACTAGACTGCGCCTGCATATATGATCTGGAGAAGAACAGGTTCATACATTCTGGTGCAGTCCACACTACCTTAAAGCGATTTAGAACTGGTCTATCAGCGTCAGAATTCATAAAATGTCGCCCAATATCTCCTAAATATAGCATGATTTTTTATTAATTTTTTTATGGGTTATACATTGTTAACGTAAAGGGGTTGTCTCTCTTCAAAGATTAGCTTTTAACATGTAGGGAACTGTAAATAAATACTTTTTCCAAATATATTGCTTTATTTATCTTGCTTTGCTGAGGAGATAACAGAGACTTTATCTGCTCTGAGTGCACACAGGTTTCTCTGGTTACCAACCTGCTCTCCCCTTCTCTTTCTCCCCCTTATATTTTCTGATAGCAGGGAGTGATGTCACCACAGGTCGGCACACCGGATGCCAGCAGCTTCTGAACAGTCTTTGTTATCTCTAACAAACAAAGGAGACTAGTCATTTGTTTACTTTGAGTTCTGCACTCTCTGTTCTATAGAGAACATCTCCTGCTCTCATGTCAGTGTAATTAGAAGAGCTGTGATTATGGAACTGATATGCTAGTCACTGCTATAGAACCACCCACAACCTAACCAGACAGTGCGAATATGAAGCTGCCTGTGACTCGGCAAAACAGCATGGTGAGAACACCCCTTTATCGGAGTTGCATTTTACCAAATAAATATTAAAAATACAGACATAAATGGCGTTACACAAATCTTGAAGATGAAATTGTATCAATTGCTAAACAAAGCACAGCAAGGGGACAGCCACTTAGAGGAATACTCACTAAAGACATTAATGGCAGATTGATAGGATGTATCATCAATGTCTGATTGGAGTATGAAACTGGAGAAACACTATGGTCTCGTGGATTTCTATGGCTAATTTATAATAAATGCGTTAAATACAGATTAGTAATATTTTTACTAATAATAGTTTTTTACACTGAGGATTTTGAGTTCCATGATTGCATTTGACATTTTTTTGCTAATGTGTCCAGAGCCAACAAGAAGATATAGAAAGTTTTCTAATTCATCACTGCTTGAATACTTTCTGCAAAATCATAAATTTAGAGGTAACATATAGCACAAAAAAAAAAACTGACTGACTCATAGCAACAAGTATACGAAAAGAGTCCGCTCAATACACAATCCTCAACATTGCAACACCAAGAAGGAAAAGTCTTGGAAATTTGGAAACAACGGAATCAATAGATCAGAAAATATTCAGAAAATCTTGATTTATTGAATGTCAAGAATGAGTGCAAGGGACTGAAATACACGCACTTACATGCCTTGGCATACAATCATTGAGGTTAATGGTAGCCTGATGGACATTAGGCACTTGAACAAATTATGAAGATTGGCTGCCAGTTGCCAACCATTGATATCCCAAATGAGCCCGACTAGAGACAAGTCTGGAGATCCTGAAGGCCATGGTGGCACATTTAGGCCACACAGGCTGCTCACAGTAGATCAAGCAACATGGAGCTGTCCCGGTGAAATACAGCTCTTAGGAAACTTTGTAGAAATGGCCGTAACATTGGTTCCACAATTAAATAATGCAACACCAAGCTGTTCATGTACTTGCAATGCAAACTAGAGGAGTCTGCCTACCGTACATTGATTTGATAATCCCAGGAGTGGAAGCAGTGACGTTCCCTTGTGAAGGCTTCCTTATGCCGTTGCTCACATGGTCTCTAGACCAATCTACAGCTATCATTGCATCCACGACAAAAGCAGGACTGAAGAGAACAGACCTCCATTCTAGCCTCTATTGCCATTTAGCTGTGCGCCATGATAGCTTTGGAGAGTGGTGGCATGAGGTCAATTGAACACCTATAGCTGGGAGTCTGGCTCATAGTCTAATGTCATGCAAACACCTTCTGATGAAGTGTCCAGGGCCATCTTATCCATTGGGCAGTTACCTGTGGGCCCTACAAGCACAGGAGCTGGTGACTATATGTCCTTGTAATCAAAAACATATGCCTTGAATCTCTGTTTGTGTATTCCTAGGACATGCAAACAGTTTAAAACCATGATGGATCAGGGAACCATTGGCTTCCTACACTGCCAACTAGTCTTGTAGACTGCAGGCTGTTGATAAGACGTCAACGGGTTGTCTCGACATTGGTTGGGTGATGATATAAGAGTGCTTGGGAGTGGCTAGAGGGAAGGCTTCATGTGGTGTCATATTTGCGCATTGCTAGAAGCATGGCCTGGTGTGAAGTCATGAATTTGGGCAAAGACCACTGCACTGTTGTGCCCAAGACCCATAATGCTGTAAAGATAGTCCTGATTGTGTCAACACTGTTTGCCACCCTAGTCTTCAGTAAAGAATGAAATCATTGCATGCCATTAGTCTTTCACTAAGAAGACGATCAGTCCAGGCAGAGAATTGTCTCTGCACATCTCTTGCCATCATTCCAGCTCATTGTTGCCTTCCCAACTTTTTGCTAAGTAGGTGCGTGAACATTTGATTAAAAGGGGTTGTCTCAATACATTGATTGATCTTACCTCAGACCTGTTTTCTTGGTTTTACTTTGAATTCAGGGACGTGTTTACTGGCTTCTACTAGGCTGCAGTAGAAGCCAGGTCTGTAGCTATAGCAACCAGTGCTGGCAGCCTATCAGGATAGATCAAACAGGTCTGTAGCTATAGCAACCAGTGCTGGCAGCCTATCATGAGAGATTGAACAGGTCTGTAGCTATAGCAACCTGAGGAGCTGATGCAGCCCATACAAGAGCGGATATCTAAGAATAGGTGGGACACGGTTAATGGACACATATTGCAAAGTGACTTGTTTTTGCAAGATCTTTAACATAAAACGCAGCAATCCTTGTAGTGAGACAACCCCTTTAATTAGATTTTGGAGACACCTGCTACCTCCTCAAATAGCTGAAGACAGTACAACTAAGTTTGGGATGGGGTTTCCACTATCCCTTCACCAGGATCCATTGAAAAACACCATACTACTGTATAAATAAAAAAAAGCCTCCAATTATATTGCCTTAAAGGGAAGTGTATGGCAGCTTGTGTGTATGTGATCATCACTATGGCTGTCGTCCTTAGGACAGAGAGTATCAGCATCATAGCACAAGCCTAAGCCGGTGATACCACTGAAGGGACCTGCAGACAAATGTGATAGCCTTCACGTCTGCTAGCTATTTAAATGAGGACATTCAATAGGAAGGGAAAATTGTACAAAGACGTCAAAAAACAAGAATAGACTCTACTTTGTCAGCAGGAAACATAAGAGCTACATTTAGCATACGTGTGTGTGTGTTCAACTTTTTGTTCGGAGCATGAATTGTGGTTGGAGAAATATGGAGAAAAATTAAAGAAAAATGGAGAAAATTAAATGGAGAAAAATTGGAGAAAAATTCAAGCTTATACCTTGGTTAACAAAAATGGAGGGTAAAACGCATATAAACATTGGTCTATGTGAATGCCAGAAAAATGCAACTGTTGCATAATTTGTTTCCTTTGACATCGGCCAGAACAGGCGTATGATATGGGAATGTTGAATACAAGCCTCACTGGGAGGACCAGAACTCATGTCCTTAAAGGGAACCTGTCACATAGGTTATGCCCCCCCTTGCTCAGGACAGCACAAGCTAGTGTCAGACCTGCTGTTTCCAGCGCTGTGTCCCTTATTCTGTAATATGCTGGAGTTTTCGTGCATTTAATGCTCAAATCTTATTCATGAGTAGGTGTTAGCCCCGCCCACCAAATGCTAGCCCCGCCCACTGACAGTTATTCACATGTTTCTACCTATTCAAAGTATTGGTTTGTCAGTTGAGGTGGGCGGGGCTAGCCTTCAATTGGCCGGGTTTGAAAAAAACTGACTTTTTAAAGGACTCTTCGAATGACTCTTCTGGCTGAAAACTGCAGATTTGAGCATTAAATACACGAAAACTACGGCATCTTACATAATAAGCTACACAGCGCTTGAACCAGCATTCCTGACACTACATTGTTCTGCCCTCAGCAAGGGGTGCATAATCTATGTGACAGGTTGTCACAAGCAACCCTTGGATAGGGCAGCATGAGCAATGGTGACAGGGCACCCGATTATGCCTCACTCGCTCCTGTTTAGCATAGAGTCATAATAGGACATCCATTCCAGTGCATGGGGCCTCTTCAGTAAGACCTTGTGCCTCAAGGACACTATTTTTTCATAGAATTCATGAGCACCTATAGTGGCATTGCAACAGCTTCTCCAAAATCCCTCAATTTCGATTAAAAACCATTCATATTGTAGGCCATATCATAAGATCAGTTAGGCACCCTAGATTATTGACTCAGAAACTTTATGTTGTGTTGTAGCCAGCCGTGGTTTTAAAAGGGTCAAGAACATAATTTTTTCTTTTTTCATATGTTGAAAAGCAATAATCAGACTAGTATATGGATATTTATTTATTTTTAAAGTTCCCCTTTGTATATTACTCTCCCTGACTTCCCTTTTGTAGGCTTCGATAGCACAGCAGTGAGTTGTAGCAAGCCATGGTTTTAAAGGGTCAATACCATTAATTTTTCTCTTTTCATATATTGAAAAGCAATATGGGACTAGTATATGTTTTAAAGTTCCCCTGTCTATATTCCATTCCCTGACTTCCCGTTTGTGGGCTCCGATAGCACAGCAGTGAGATGATTGCTTGATGGTCCTTCCTTCTTGCTTGCTCCAGTCTGAGAAATGTAAAGATTATCAGCAATAATCTAGTAAGTGTGAAGAAACCCATCTCCCCAGTGCATGTGTTGCTCATGTTTGAGTTTAATTTTATCGATCCCTGTCGAAAGAACAATAGAGCAATCAATTATTTGTATTGCGGATATGTAGAGATAAGTAGCAGCTGAAGTGAAGTGAGATGAGTCTCTTCTGCTGTACAAAAGTTCTTTCTCAAAGCTAGAGATAAAGACTAATTATAATTATATATATGATCTATATATTTTTCTTTAATTGCATAGGACTGCCCAAAAAATATTCTTACAGGAATATTTGTTTGAAATAAAAATACTCCTTTCTAAACCCTTTAAAAATATTTTAAGTTGATGACACAAAAGTCACCCACAGCCACCAGAACATGAGGGGCTTGCTCAAGACTAGGAGTTGGATGGGGATTAGAAATTAAAGGGGTTTTCTCACTGCAATGATTGTATAATCACTAGAAATGGAGCTTTCTTTGTTTAAGATAAGAACACTTTTTCACTCCTTAGAGCTCTGCAGTCTTGTTTACTACAGATGTTACATCTCCTGTAGTCATTTCACTGTAACAGCCTCTGCTAGGGATAATCACCGCTATAGTCATTTGGGTGAAAAGCAGTGATTTTAAAGTTCGTTTAGAATATCATTAAAAGAATAGCCCCAAACAATGGATGTTTTCTTAAGAGCTCCCACCCACAGAATAACCCGAAAGTGAGAGTCTGAAGCTGGCTGTGACTCTGTGAAACTGCATGGTTTGAAAACTCCTTTAGGGATCTATGGGCAGGTTACAGCCCTCCAGCGGCACATGATAAAGGGGACATAACCTTAATTCTTATAACATTTGATCACGCCTTTATGCTCACCTTCACGAGTTGTGATAAACACTACGGAGCAGAAATAGAGAGACCTGGCTTTGTGTGTGTGTTTTTTTTTTTTGTTGTTGTTTGTTTTTGTTGATATACATGGTTAGGTATATGTTTCTCTTTTGTAATGTGTCCCTCAGTAGGGTAATGACATATTAAACAGAGAAGCCTAATTATGCCGAGAAACAAAATCCTAGACCAGGGTCAGAGATGGCAGTTTTTAGTATTGATGTAACACTATGGGACTCAGTATTCTACCTTTATTATTTCATGGTTTTTGTTATTAACTTGTTTATAACAATGGAAATGATGGTACTTGTTATTCTTCAAATTGTTTGAAACGCTGATTTTGATACAGTGCCTAATAAAATATATTTAAAAAAAAAAAAAAAGTCTTTTGAAGGGGTGTTCCCACCATAAACTTTGATGACCTATAGGATGTGCCATCACAGCCTGGTAGATGCAGGGCCCTGAAAGTGTTGGCTCAGAAGTGAGAGCTGATTACACCTGCATATAATGCTCATTCTGTGATATGGGAGTTCCTAGTACAGGTGAGTGCTATGTGGCTGTACTCAGAACTCCCATTGGAGAGACATGCACAAGCACAGTAAGCTCCCCATTCTGAGCTGACATACTCTGGGGCCCATCTATGGGATGAGGGCAGGTCCCACCTCTGGGAACCACAACCTATCAGACGTTAATGGGCATATCCTATTTAGATGCCATCAAAGTCTATGAGGGGAACACCCCTCTAACGGCTGTTTTTGTTTTTCCGAGAATCTGCACCACTCTTGTCCGTGGGCTACATTTGGGATTGCGACTCAGACAGAGATAGAGCTGCAATGCTAGACATAGCCCATGGGCAGAAGTGGCAAGGTTGCTGAAGGAAAGCAGCCATGTACTAATCTCATTCCTACAGATCAGGTAAAGAGAACAGGATACTACAAGCTCTTGGACGGGTATCATTTGCTTTGTTGTGTCCTTCATACACTTTAGAGGAAATCAAAGAGCTGGTTTAGCATTCTGAATGTCCCAGTTTCTTGACCACAGGTCAGCAGCTCAATTGCAAATTAGTGCATGCACAGACAAATCTAAATTTGAAAATCTTTGAGAAGTTGGTGATAAAGTCAAAAAGTATGTTCTTCTCCACCATGAACCATAGGCAGCAACGTGATAGAGCGTGATCAGTCGTAAAAAGTAGAGATTGGTGGTAAGGGTGACGTATAAGGAGAGTTCAACTGTGCCAATTCATAGTGCATTATTTCAGTTGACTACATTAAAGGCAAGGAGCACACAGCTCTCACTTTATAGACACTGGGGAAGAAGTCTCAGTTTACCCAAAAAGCATTTCTATGTCAAAAAGAATTAAAGGCAATGAAAGGTAAAACCAAGATTCTTTTATCTTTTTCCATCTAAGAGCTCCATTCATGGTCAGTAAGCAAATAGACCCATTTTGATAACCTTGCATTTGTAAAAGGAATGGGAATTACGGATGATGTAATGGTTCCACTACGGTCAAAAATGGTTGATGCAATTTTGGGTTGAGTGGGAATAACCTTACCCATGAGGACACATCAGTCAGAAATAAAGTGAAACCTCTGCACTAGACCACTTCTTTGAGAAGAACATTGTTTTATCTAGACCATTTTTGGCTGTGATAAATTTCTAGCCTTCTTATACGGACCCTCTTCTTTTAGAGGACAAATCCTCTAGAAGTCCATTTTTAATACGATGTTGGGTAGTTTTCGGAGAGGTTCTCCTTCATGTGACAAACATTTGGGTGAATAACAGTGATGTTAAAGTAATTATAGAATAATCATCCAAAGAATAGCCCCAAAAATGGATGTTTTCTAAAGAGCTTCATACTTTCTATAGATCCATTGAAGTTTGATGGCCTTCATGATACAGAAGTGACTGCTGGACAAAACGTTAACCGAATAATGTTCCAGCATCTGGTTATAATCAGCGGTCAGGTAGACATAAGAGAAACTACCAAAAGACACAAACAGGACACAGGGTTCTGTAAATAGCCCTCGTCCTCTTCACTAGATATAGGACCAAAACTGAAGCCCAATGTGCATCTCCGTTCTGGGTACTCTCGCAGATTTTTCCACTGGTTGCCAGGTCCCATAGATTGATGCTTGGCCTAATGACCTGGCATCGCTTCGGGAGGAAGGTGGCGAAATAGTTTCCTGGTGGACCAGCAATAAATTAACCTACTAAATGTGATAAAGAAGCCTTTATCCCTGGGACAAAATCTTCCTAGAAAGATACCTATGCCAACTTAAAGAGAACCAGTCACATTGAACGTGCTATCTGATCTGTGGACAGCATGTTACAGAGCCGGAGGAGCGGAGCAGATTGATAAATCGTTTTGTAGGCAAATATTTAAGGAGAACTTGGAGTTGATTCAATTAAATCCCTGCTTATTCTGGGTTAAGGAGTCCAGTGGGCGGTTTCATCAGTGACAGACAGCTATCTCTGTATGCAGACTCATACAAGGAAAGTTGTCAGTCGCTGATAAGACCGCCTACTGGACTCCTTAACCCAGAATAAGCAGTAAGTTAAAAGAATAAACTGCAACTTTTACTGAATATTTCCTCACAAAACCATATATCAATGTGCTCAGTTCTTCCTGCTTTATAACAAGCTGTTGACAGATTACATAGTATTGAGGTGTTGCAGTGCTTTCGTGGGGTAACACTGCGGCTGCAGCGTACTAATGAAATTTCTTATTTATCTATGCTATATGGAGGAAGAGTAGTATTTACTCTGCCCTTGGGTCACTTTTTTTAAGTCTTTTTGGGTGTATATAAATGTATTTTACAGTTTAGGGAGTATATATTATATGGGAAAATTAATCTTTTGTAAATATTTACGAATGAATCAGGGGTTTGTGCTCTTGCACTTTACATTTATTTATAAGTATTTTTCTCTGGCTGAATTTTAGGCTATGTCTATCCTGCAGTGGACAAAAAACGACCTGAAAACGAACTACTAAAAACGTTCATGAAACTGAGTTTTCTGTCCACTGCCTGTCAAAAGCAGCTGAAAAAACATCAGTTTTTTGGCGCGTTTTTCGTTTTTTGAAGCGTCTTTGCTCTGCTTTTTAGGCTATGTTCACACGGCTTAACTGCGGGACGTAATTACGCCCCGCAATTATGCCGTGTGGCCAGGGGCAGGGCGGGAGCGGGGCCCATAGACATTCATTACCAGCGGCGCGTATACGCCGCTGCTAATTCACGTCAATTATCTCCCCCCTCGGTGTAGTCACCGAGCAGAGAGAGGAGACGTAATCCATAGTTCTCTATGAGAACTGTGGATTACCGTAGTTACTAGGACGTATTCAGCCCGTAATTTGCGCACTCCGGCTCGTAATTACGGACCGAATTATGTCCAGTTTTAAGCTGTGTGAACATGGCCTTAATGTATTCACAAATTAAGCCATTGGATGTAAACTACACCCTACAGGTGGAGTTAACATGTTAAGTAGTCACTTCCTTTAGATCACTGTAGCCATTTTGAGCACATTGTCCTTTGTGCGCTGCTGTGTGCTACTACTTTATTAAATTTTGCACCAGATTCTTGCACCAAAATCCACAAAAACCCACATTATCTTTCCATACAACAAGATAACTGTATTAGCATCAAAATCTGTAAAGAAAAGGATTTTAGCGGCAAATTCCCAAAAAAACGCATTATTGCGCCAAAATCCGTAAAAAAAACCCCCTATTTTTAGTGTCAGAAGCGAGATCACTTTATTAGCGCCAAAATCTGTAAATATACGGATTTTAGCCCAAAAATCCATCAAAAAACAGATTTTGGCGTTGAAATCCGTAAAAAATCTTATTTTTTGGCGTCAGAAGCGAGAACTTTATTAGTGCCAAAATATGTTCAGTAAAGGATTTTAGCACCAAAATCCGCAAAAAAATGGATTCTGACGCCAAAATCCTTAAAAAACGTATTTTTAGTGAAAAATATATGAATTGCGCAAAAATTGTTAGCAGCCAAAGCATGATCATTTTATTACAAAAGGTACAGACAAGGACACATCAGACACTAGTATGCAAATTTAATATATAACCTTTGTTACACCCACTATAGGTGGGACTTGGGTCTCCTGGGAGGGTTTTCATTGAAAAATCGCGGCAAATAACAAAGCGAAAACGCGGCAAAAGACGTCCGGCGCTTTCCATAGACTCCTGTAGTAAATTTTCTGCCCTGTTCTGGCGTTTTTTTAGAGCATGTTGGAAAATACGACCAGTAAAAAAAACGAGCAGAAAAAAGCTCAGTGTAGACAGCAGGAGGGTTTTACAATAGAAGCCTATGGGAGATGATTACAGTCGTTTTTCCAGTGTTTTTAGAAAACGAAAAAACGCTGAAAAAACTGACGTTTTTCTGTGCAGTGTAGACAGAGCCTTAAGGGTATGTTCAGATGGGCTTTAATCAGGGTTATAGAGGCTCGCACTATGCACGCTGCTATACACCGGGTGTTTTAGAAGTACGTGCTACCCCCATGCACTTCCCACGTCACTTCTTTCTCCAGGGGCATTTTGTGCTCTCAATGAGTCCTATGATTTTACCATATTTGCTGGTCATATTTGAGCGCAATTACGCCCCAAAAGTACAGCCCACAAATATGTGTGAACATACCCTAACCCATTTCCTCGGTTTATTACTTGACTCATTTACCTATTGCATTGTATGTAAAATATGGCACTCAGGGTTTACTCCTTGTTGCAGCAGTTTGGTATCATTGTCTTCTTTCACTTTTTATTATTTATTTTTAGCCCCATCATGTTATGTGTGTTTGATTAATAATAAAATCACAGGCATAAATAGAATTAAAAAAAATATATATTAATAAAACTTTATTTGTAACGTTGTGATTTATTGGAGGTAATAGATTACACAGCATCTTTAATGTGACCCATGCAGCAGGTCTATATTCATGCGAGGACACCTTTAGGCTATGTTTACATTGCATAGCTTTACGATCGTATTTTCGGATTTTAAAAGCGGCGAAAATAAAATAGGATCGTTTGTGCAGCCCCATAGACAACAATAGAAAAGACGAGCTGTAGTCTCCACAGCTCGTCTTTTCTATGATCGTCGTCCGGCGCATTATACAAATTGGGCGAGGTAAAAAAATGATGTTACAAAAGCCACGGTCCTGCATCGGAAAAAAAAAACGTCCGCTTTCGGACGTTTTTTGTCCCATGCAATGTAGACCTAGCCTTATAGCTCACTCACAACTCAAAGGATACACTTGTCTTGAGCATGCCTTACCAATACAATCAATACTTTTCCACAGCATTGTTAAAGGTCTATGAAGTGCTGACAATATCTGTAGAGGCTGCCAGTTCCTCTCCATCTGACGCAGAAACATGGATGAGACAGGCTAAGGTTCTTTTAAGCCTGGTTTTGCCGTTTTCTCCAAGACAAGTGGTCCTAGCTAGGTCTGGCATTCGCTCCCTTGCCTTTACCAACATAGTATGAGCATGTTTGGTCTGCAGATCTGAGCATGGACATTTACACAATACACAGATGGCCAGCTCTTGGGACTTAAAAGGGGTTCTCTCACTACAAGAATTGCTTTTTAGGTTAAAGATCTTGCAAAAACAAGTCACTTTGCAATATGTGTCCATTATCAGTGTCCTACCTCTTCCTAAATATCCCCTCTTGTATGGGCTGCATTAGCTCCTCAGGTCGCTATAGCTACAGACCTGTTCAATCTCTCATGATAGGCTTCCAGGGCTGGTTGCTATAACTACAGACCTAGTTTCTACTGCAGCCTAGTGGAAGCTAATAAACACGTCCCCTGAATTTAAAGTGAAACCAAGAAAACAGGACTGAGGTGAGATGAATCGATGTAGTGAGACAACCCCTTTAAGGTTTGTTCACAAGGTGCAAAACCACAAGGGCTCTACACAAGCTTTTTGTACTATACTTTTTGAGCCCCTAGAAGCAATGCTATGTATACCGAAACTGGACTATGCTCCAATCTTCTTGTATGAAAACAGGTGGTAACCTGAGGGCTCATATACTTGTATGGACACCATAAAACGGCTGTGTGCGTAAATTCTTACTCGAAGTGAGAATAGCTTGCTATTTCAGTTGTCTTTTCAGTCAGCTCAATAACAAGGTTCACACCCTGCTGCCAAGTACCACACAAAACTAAACAGTAGATGCTCAAGGAGAACACTCTCCTACGTATCGTGGCGGCTGCACTCTCCAGCCATGAGGACTTCCAGCTGGTGTTGGTCTACAGGTCTGGATGAACACTACTTTAGGGACATCAGTTACCAAATATACAAAAAAAAAGTCAATGCCCGCACCTGTATGGTACAGTTTTTGATTCTTATTAAGGATTTAAAGGAATTGCCCACTTTGGCCGTTCTCAGATGTCATTCATCAGTGCCTAGCTGCACTGAAAATGAATCATTAAATGGTGTCTGATGAAATCAAATTGTCAATGGACTAGTAGAAAGGCAGCATTCCCCCTTTGCAGTAGGCACTGGCTAATACAATGGGATCCCGATCATCAGGTGCCATTGTAACTTCAATATGCTCTATTATGTACGTTTTCCTACAAGGGTGACCGCATGCATGCTTTTTATATGTACAGTGGTACAGGTCTTAAAACACTACTTCCTACAACAGATGAGAATTGATACACGTCATATGCCAAAAGACAGCACTTAAAGGGGTTTTGCCACAAAGTAAAATTGACGTGGGAAGTTGTAAATTAAATAATAAACATTTTCACCATTAATCATTATTAAAAATTCGGGACTGTTTTGGTCTTAGCCGCTCCCTTAGTGATCCATTGTTTACAGCTCATCTCCAGGGGATACGACCATGGCTGAGAGCTTCTCAGTCCCGGTCGCACATGCTCAGACATCACCTCTCCTCTCAGGCAGCTACTGAGTGTTCAACCCCAGGTGCTGTCAGTGTACTCCCGTCATCTTTACTCCTTAGTAATTAGTCAAACAGTGCAAATAAATTAAAAAGAGAAACCTTCATCAGGTTTGTGCATTGATAAAGAGAAAAAAATCTACAGGTTTGGATCCAGCAGGTATTTGAACCAAGGACCTTTGTGCCTGGAGGCAAAAGTTTTACCTCTGAGCTACATTGTAGCTACTTACAGCTCTATACATAAACAGACCTTTCTTTGACTAAAGAGGAAAGGCCTGGTGATATCATCCTGCTGGGTCACATGTTAAGCAATTCAAACAAATCACACACGCCCCCTTCTGAGCACACAGAGCTGAAGAGCTGGATACAGGAGGTATGAAATGAGATCATGGCAAAACCCCTTTAATATATTTCAGATTTTATTTCACCTTTCCATGCACCAGTAAGAGAAAAATAAGTAACATTTTGGGATAAAAGATCCATCCTTTTATCCATTGGAACCTGAGCACTAACTTGCATCATGGCCTCAGCAGAAAATTAATTTCTTTAAAATGTTTAATTGACCTCCAGCAGAAGACAGCATACCATGTATATATATATGCATAATTTTGTTTTGTGTATATATACACACGCATACATACCCCCCACTCCCCTTAAGGTATCAATCAAGGCGGCTTCATAAGTGTCAGCAAGAGACGCTTCCATAACACTGTGCTCACCAAGTAATTAAGGTGGAAAATATGGGTTTTTTTAGGTCTTTAGATTTTAGGCGAAAAATACATGACAGATAATATTTTTCCACAAAAATAGAAACACTCGGAGGATCTACTAATTGGAAATATGGAAAACATATCAAGGAATCCTGAGGTCCTGAAGAGGTTGTGTAATACAGTCTAAACTGTCCAAAATACCACTTTGAGAAGTGAACTAATGTTTCTGTGACCATGTTTGGTTTGGTTCAGATCGGTATCAGAGGTGTACAGACCAATCTGCCAGTTGCTGTATTTAGGCGGGATCACCAAGACTTTCACTCTCTTTTTTGGTTTATTCTGCTTTTTAATTAGAAATCGTGCTCAAAGTCATATAACCCTATATATCACAGAGCTCAGCTTCTCTCCCTCCATCATATAACCCTATATATCACAGAGCTCAGCTTCTCTCCCTCTATCATATAACCCTATATATCACAGAGCTCAGCTTCTCTCCTCAATCATATAACCCTATATATCACAGAGCTCAGCTTCTCTCCCTCTATCATATAACCCTATATATCACAGAGCTCAGCTTCTCTCCTCCATAAATAAACCCTATATATCACAGAGCTCAGCTTCTCTCCTCTATCATATAACCCTATATATCACAGAGCTCAGCTCCTCTCCCTCTATTATACAACCCTATATAATCACAGAGCTCAGCTTCTCTCTCCTATCATACAACCCTATATATCACAGAGCTCAGCTTCTCTCCTCTATCATATAACCCTATATATCACAGAGCTCAGCTTCTCTCTCCTATCATATAACCCTATATATCACAGAGCTCAGCTTCTCTCCTCTATCATATAACCCTATATATCACAGAGCTCAGCTTCTCTCCCTCGATTACTTCCTGCTCTCGTATAGGGCAGCATAAACCACATGACAGGCTCCCTTCAATAAGAGGGCGCCAGGTGCAAATATAAATTAGGGACGGTGAACACAACAAATTTAAAAAGGTAATACTTTGACTGTAAGGAAGGCATCCTATATATAATTACTCTCTTTGAAATGACCACCATTGGGGACTACGGGTTTACTTTTGTCGCTGACCTACAGAGCTGGTCATTAAATGCCACCCATCAGGTGTATAGGTTCTAGAGGGTGTAGTAGTGTTGCGCCTGGGTCTGGTACCTGTGTGGGTTCAAAGGTATTTTTTTCATCACATAAGACACCATTGTCACATATAGTATGTGTGTGTGTGGGAGGGGGGGGGAGGGGTGTCTAAGATTTTGCATTTGGACCCAGGAGCTCATACCTACACATTTGCAGGTACAGGTATGAGTTTTACCCTAAATTAAAGTGGAAACCATAATAATGAAATCATTTTTTTTCCCTCAAAGGGGTAGGATATACCATCTAAGTGGAGGGACCTGCACCTATCTCAAGAACGGGCCCTTAAAGGATCTGTACAGAATGGAAAGTCAATCACACTTGTGCACAAATCTCCATTCTATTCTATAGGGGCAGCGAGTGCAGCCGAACAAACATTCATCGTACCCGCACCTATCACACTTAAGTAACATATCCATGGGATACACCATCAAAGTGCAAGATGGCAATACCCCTTTCATATACCGTATAAATACAATCACAATGGAGCTCAATACTAAGTCACAATAAAACCTACGAGCTGACATCCAGTTTCAATTAAAATTATGAAAAATTCTGTTGATAACGAACAATAGACACGTCCTTGCTCTGCCATTGTAAATGTAGAACTTCTCAAAGATGATGAAAAATCTTAAAATTGTCTCAAGCTCCCTGCAGCCGCAGTGTATGGTGTTGCCATGGTAACCTTCCTGCTTCCTCGCCGCTCACATGACCGGCCCTTCATTCGTTTCTCATTAATAGAAATCCCTCATCCTTTCTCCAGGAAGGTTTTTACTCCCAGGCAATCCGAAATTATCTTCTGTCAAGTCTTTAAAAATAGCCACTATTTTTTTTTTTTTGGGAGGGGGGGGGGGCAAAGCTGGGTAATGACAAATGCAATTGTCGTGACATCTGCTTGCTGGGGCTGTCACCCAACTTCACTAGTCCTGAATGTAAAATTCTACTACTGGGGGTAATAGATCACTGCAAAACTTCCTTCCTCCAGAGTATGATTCCCATGGGGATGACAGCTTTAACATCTACGTTTCCACATTTTAAGGTGTTTCAGGACTCTACACAGGAGCATTGTAGCTAAAGAAGGATTTGGGGGGTCAGATTACACACAATACTGCCATGAAATCCTGCCCACTCCCCCCAAAAAAACAAACATTCACTGTAAATGCCACAATATATCTACGGTAATACCTGCATACAATGTCCAACTAGTACAATATACTATATTTTTCACAAAAGGATACCTTTCAATGCCAAATTAAAAACTGCCCTTCGATGTCTATTTAACACTGCCATACAATGCCTAATACCTGCATACAGTCCCCAGATACTACTATACAATGACCATATACAGTATTTCACACCATAATGCCAAATTAAAAACTGCCCTTCAATGTCTAATACTGCCATACAATACCCAATACCTGCATACAGTACCCATATACTACTACACAATGTCCATATACAGTATTTCACACCATGATGCCATTCAATACCCAAATCGAATTGCCATTTAGTGTCCACTTAACACTGCTATACAATACCTAAATAACTGCATACAGTGTCCATATACCACCATACAATGGCCATATACACTGTATTTTTCCCCACAGTGCCCAAATAAAATTGCTTTTTAGCGTCCATATAATACTGCCAAACACCACCAGTATTCAAACAATACTACAATATGGTGTCTATATTACACTACCATGTACTGGATTTTCCACACAATGATGTCATCCGTGACTAAATAAAACTGTCTTCCACGGTCTACATAAGGCCACCATAAAATGCCTAGTATTATTATCACTTATTTTAGAGCACCCTTGGTTCCAGGGCGCTGTACATTTCAGGCGGGTACATAAATAACATTGGTCAAACAATTACAAAGTGACAATAAGTGACTAACAACTGGTACAGAGGGAGAGGGCCCTGCCCATGAGGGTTTAAAAATCTACAGGGGAGGGGTGAAGAGACAGAAGGTGAGGGGCAGACATGTTTGTGGGGTGGAGGAGTGCAACCCGGTTAATGTTGGTTTTAGGCGATCCTGAAGAGGTAGGTTTTCAGGTTACCTTTGAAGCTGGTGAGAGAGGGGGAGAGTTGGAGGTGTTGTTGCAGTGAGTTCCTTAGTGTGGGGGAAGCACGAGAGAAGTCTTGGTGACTGTTATGTGTTGAGGTGTTAAGAGGAGAGCAGAGAAAGAGGTCCTGTGAGGAGCGGAGGTTGCGTGAGGGGAGGTATTTAGAGATTAATTCAGATAGATATGGAGGTGAGAGGTTATAGAGTGGAGCAGTTGGTGGTTAACCTCTAGTGGTCTAGTACAGTGAATTAAAGATAGCTGTTGGTCCAGGGCAGAGAAGGTTTACATGCTCCAATGTTCTTTCTACTTGGGCACAATCGTTGGGGGCGAAGGTAATGGGTGAACTGGGTAGGAGCCCAGTTTGCCATAGAAAAAAAAGAAATGGGCACCTCTACTATGGTCGGGGTAGCAAACAATCTTCTACTAGTCAAGGTGCTATCAATAGGATATGCCACTAATATGCGTCATCACGACACTTCTGGACTAAGTGAATTGGGTGAAGTAGCGGTGCCATGAAGAGAGCCTGCTGACACCCAACTACTCCTAGACTGACTCCTACTATACCCATAATGATGGTATGACACATCTCTAGGATAATCCAAGAAAGCCCACATCGCCCCCTTTCTTAACGATGTCGCCCAGTTCAGTATGGGAACCATGTGGCAGTACTAAGATCTCATAATACTGTAAAGATTGGCTGATGTATCAATATAGCAGAGCCGACTCTGTTATTTGGCAGTTTCTCTCACGTACCCAATTCAAATAGCAATGTAAAGCTATGGATATCCAGATTTAAAATTGTGACAAATTACAAACTCTGCTGTGCTGCACAGACGCTCCGCTCTACTGCATCTGTATTTAGTGAATGAATATTTACATATGTTTTGTTTGTAAAATATTCATGATGAAATGGTAACGTAACTGTAAACACACTGAACCATATAGACATGAACTCAGCATTTAAAAGTGGCACACCTAAGGCGCGAGGTGTATGCTGTATAATTTAGCCACTACTATAGGACTTAGACACAGCAAAGATGCCTTCCTCTAGTTTAATAATTTAGTTTTTTCTTACTCATCCTACAATGCACGGAAGAGTTCACAATCTCCCTCCAGGATTAATATTTTACCAGTAAAGATTTTCTTGAGAGTGAGGAATAAAATTTTTCTGAAACTGAAGATCTGATAAAAGTGATGAGACCGATGCACGATGTTCTCGCGTTACATCAGGTATGAAGGACAGATTGCGTTATATTGAGGCAACATGTTCGGGGCCTGTACAACATAGTATATAGCATCTAGATTAAGACTATATCGGAGGGAGGCCCCAGTGCTCCTTGCTGAAAATAATTTAGGCCACATCTCCCCTCCTGTTCTCTGAAGCTCCACTCCGTCTTTTTATAGATCAGGTGAACCGTCTCCTCTTCTGCTGACAGCATAAAGGGAGGGTCTGGAAACAGGGATTCATATACAGGCCCAGATTCTGGCTACAAGGATACGACGACAGACCGGTCACCAGCGTCAGACTGGGTTGCCTGGGGGCCAAACCATAGATCTGATGCTGGTGTCTCACCAATGGAGTTGATTCCTGGGGCCAAACCATAGAGCCGATGCTAGGGGCCCACCTTACAGCTACTGTCCATGACTCTTGCACTCGGCTTCTTGGTTTCTGTTCCCTCTGCTGAGAAGCAGCCCTAGGCCTACTATGACCAGGGGTCCTCCATTCTCAGGCGCCCACAGGGGGTCTTTTCCCCTGGACCAGTCAGAGTCTGCCGGTCATTTTCACATTCTCCCACCTATAAATAACACACTAGAGCTAGAGACCAAGGAATTGGGCGACAATAGACCTCATGACCACAGTTTAAAAGTTTATAGACACACTGATATCTTTCACATCAGCATGCACATTTTTCTGAAGGTTCTCATAGATGGAGATATGCAAGATATAAAATGTCCTCTTTCCATCATAGCTTTTGTATTAATCCCCTCAAAGGCATGAATGGCGACTAGCAATGAACAGACTGCAGAAATATCAACTATAGAAAGGGATAAAGAAATACTTGAAGATAGATCAGACTCTTTAAAATTCCTACTTGACAATTATTTAAGACCAGTGTCGGGCTGGGATGCCTAAGGCCCACAGGTGGAGTTGATGCTAGGGGCCCACCAGTTGAGCTGTTGCTGGGTCCACCAATTGAGTTTATTGTAGTGGCCCACCCTACAGATACTGTAAATGACTGTACATACCTCCTATGCTCTGCATCTTGCTTTTTGTCTCTCTTTCTATGCTTTTCTGCCTCTTTCAAGGATGTATATGCAGTTAAACAACTTCAGGTCTATCATGCTCAGGGGTCCACCAGGGATTTCCCCTATTCCCCTGTGGGCCTGTCCAAGCCTGTTTAAGACACCCAATGATCAGAGGACAGTGTTTGCACCTGCCAAATGGCCACCAATAAGCGTCACCAAAAGTTGACATGTGAACACGCTCTTCTTCATACACCCATAAAACCCATCTTCATACACCCTATCAGAGATTTCTGAGTTAAAGTGGGGGATACCCTATCCAGGATCCTTGTCGCTTAGCCAAAGTGAACAGTGGCTACAAAGAGCTTCTCTCACTCAGGAGCTCCTGTCCTCTATTACAAAGCTGGCCTATTAATTTGAATGAGCTCTCTCTATGCTTCATTTCTCCTCTGGTGGTGCTGCAAGGAAATGTAACACCTCTTGCCAAGTATCCCTGCAAATTACAACCGATTGCTAGTAGTCCTAGCTGCCAGTCAATGATAAACCTATTGTTAAAAGGACAAGTCTAACAAGCAGGTATTGTCCAAAGTGGAGAACCCTTTCAAACTGTTCTTCCCACTAAAGGAAGTGATGGTATGTCGCCAAGATATACCATAACTTCCTAACTGAGAAGTCAGTTGGACCATGAACAGAGCTGCAGTTGAAGTAACTGATGGAGCTGGGTCGGAGCACCGCTGGAGGCTTGCCAAATTGACACGCTGCCACACAGACCCAAATACACATATGACGGAGAGTCCAATGCAACAATAAACGGCCGTAGTTACAATAGTAAAACGTTCAAACTTACATATTTCAATGGGTCACGAGATTGATCTAAAGTGGGTGGCCTTGGTGGGGGTGGTGGTTGCCAAATTATCAATAATTGTCATACGCCGGACGATTATTTCTCGTGACTTTGTGAATTTTAACATGCCTAATCCTTTCTTCTAATGGGAGAGAAGTTAATACTAGAGGTGCCAGACATGCAGCTTCTTCCCCTCTCCCCATTTAGAGAAACCGCACACTTGACTGAGCATTTATATTTATAGGAGTTATGAAGAAGAGTGGGGTCATGAACCAGTGCTTTACCAACTCTACTTAGAGCATACGTGCCAACTTTTTTCCTCCTGTTTCTGGGAGATTTAAGCCTTTCTCTGGGAACTTCCCTGACCTGCTCGGGAAAGCTCATTTTGGGATGAGCTTTGCATGAACCCTACTGCTTTCATATCCCAGTTTCCAGGAGTCTCCTGGAACAAACAGGAAGGTCGGCAAGTTTGCTCTAAAGTAGGGGTGAAAAACTTTAGAGCAAAATTTTAGTGAAAAATTTTTCACCAAGGGCCACATGAGCCTTAGGGAAGTTCTGAAAGGGACCTTGGTGAGTGGGCTAGGTTGCCTGGGTAAGGCTGTAAAAGCTGTGCCACCGCCTGCGAGCTACTGAACAAAGTGGTGTGGAGGTGTGCACCAGAGCTCCAAATCCAAGACGCCAACAGCTCACTATACTAGTGCCAGCACCTCTGCCAGGAACTTGCTGCTTCCTCTGGGGAAAGTGGAGAGGCGGTCCTTCTATGTCCAGTCCTAGTCCATCCCAGCTTGCTGTGGCCACAAAAAGTTGATATGACTGACATGTGATCTAAAGTGTATGGCCACCTTAAAGAGGAGGCCATGAAGCAAGATGTCAGAACGGGGAGATGGCCACACTTGCGTCGTTCTCCCCATTTTTTTTTTATGGCAGTTCCGAACGCAGGCGAGAGAGTGTATTCGACTATATTCGGAACTCCCATAGACATGAATGGAAAAGATCTGCGAAAGAGTGGCCCCCTCTCCGCGCTCACAGAGGATGGCTAATAGCAACCCATGAAATGGCCTCCAAAGGGAATTTTCCTTTGTGGCAAAACCCCTTCAAGGCTTGAAATATTCAGACTTCTGCTGAGTAACTTTGCAGCAAAGTTTCACGACAGGTGTCACTTTAATCACAAAACTTTGTCCATAGAAAGAGGTTTTATTAAAAAAAAAAACACAACTTATTGAATGCCATTGTCATTTGCCTTTCATGTGGCTATACCAGGGAAAGAGCAGTAATCCAAATGTGTCAAATTGCTGGAAAGTCCCATATGGATAGAGCTATAAAAAGTCGCATGAGGGCTTCATGTAAATGCATTCCTATGGGCTGCAGCTATAGTAAGATACAATCCTGAGCATTGCCTCAGCTTGTGCTGTTCAGCGGTTGCTTCCTGAGTAATGACTCTCTTATGACGAGTAAATATAGATGTGTAGAATTACCTACAATCTACGCAGTAGCCATGAAAATTACATTGCCTTCACTGGATGTTCTCCAATCACAGAACTGGGGGCCACATAGGATTCCTGGGCCCTCAGAGATGTGGCTTCCTATCTATCGCTACAGATGCTTATGAGAAATAGCACTATCAGGGACGTAAACTTGGCAATGGAGGTTAGAACCATATCCCTGCCAGATGACCTCAGGCCAAGAACCATAGCACTGGCACCTGGCTTATGATCATATAACAGACACTTGAAACCAATGTAATATCACTATAGCTCGGAAAGTTTGGTTATGTCACAAATCCTAAATTGATGAGGAGAACGGCACAACTAACAATCCCCTATCATGATGATATTATGGTCATTGCCCTCTACTTACGAGCAAGAGCCATATGCTACTAAGATAACCTATGGGAATCTCGGCTATTTTCCTGGTGATGATGACTCTAACTTACAAAGGAATCAGATCAGGTAATGATACTTTATGGAATATTCCCCAATAGATCAATAAAATTTGGTGCCTGACATTTTTCCAGAAACAGCGCCGCCTTTGTTCATGTGGCCACATCTGGTACTGCAGCTCAACCCTGTTAACTTGAAAAGACGAGACGTGGTTTCTGAAAACCCAAAAGGCTTCTTTTTGATCTATTATCTCTTCTAAAGATAATGCAATAGAATTTCACAGAAGCAATTACTTTACAGCAACCTCGGTATGTCCAAGCATCTAGAATAATTCCTGAATGCTGTATCTAGAGCATTTAGTCAAGCCTATCAGGTTTGCCAGAGACCTGGAGGACTATAAAGGAGTTTTATGCCTCATTTACCTCACCGTATAATCGCTTATTTATCAATGACACCAATTTCATGCAGAATTTTCCTTCTATTTAGGATCACGTGACATACCCAAGAGCTAGCAATCTAAATCCTAAGGATTCCTACACTCCTCTTTAGTCATTTGTTATAACCGACAAGCGGTGATATTTAACTCTCTAAATGCTACCCGAAACCCTTATCCCCAACCCCCCCCCCATACACTTACCACCTCCCCAGCCCTAACTCTGTTCCTTAAAGTAGTTCTAGAGACTCACACCCCAGCTATGTCTCCCTTTCAGTTGCTGTCACTCACAACCCCCCCTTTGGAGTGTCAACACCCCCAGCCCTGTACAGCCTGTCACAGTAGTGATTGGAGTCCAACAGGTGTCTATTTTCAGGGTAAGGCTATATGTCGCCTTCCAACACTAAATTAACCTCTTCAGCTTGTATGTATGAAGTCGATCATTGGACTCCTAAGCCGTAAGGTTATGTAGAATAATATCTAATGGGAGATAATAATGGGGGCAATCATTTAAATTTTCCAATATATTCCCAAATACGTAGGGAAGAAGAAGTCGGTGCCTTCTTGAACACTCACCGTCCTGAGGAACTGGATCTCATCCTCGCCCTCTCCTCCTTCGGCCATGATGTTGCGGGTACCCTCCTGCTTTGTAGAGGATGACCCCTACTGGGTTTCTGGCTTGTGACGATGACCGAAGTGTAATCCGTGTGATTAGAAGGGGGAGAGAGAGAGGCTGCCGTGCTCTCCTCTATCTGTGTACAGAGATGACACACACAAATACCTTGACGGATCCTGCCAGCCCATCTTTTGCTCCCCTCCTCGACTCACTGATTGGAGAGAGCTAGGTTAGCACCAGCCAAATTGTCCATAAGGGGTGGAGGGTCTGGTTTGCAAAAAAAAAAAAAAAAAAGAGGAGTAATACATAGCATTAAGAGCAATACAAAAATAAAAAATGAGGACAATGTAGGGTGGGGGGTAAAGCTGCAATATAAAGAAGAGCGGGAAGGAGAAATTTACAAAGTCGCTGAACTAAAGTAATTGAAAAGGCAAAATAAAACCCTGTAATAATAAATTAGCAACACACCAAGGGTAACAATAAGTGCATGATGTGGAAGAATTATAAATAAAAAAAAAAAAAAAGGAGAAACCTGGTCATTCGGTAAAATCCAATAGGAATTCATTGACGAGTCTTAAAGTGGTTGTCTCACTACAAGGATTGCTTTTTATGTTAAAGATCTTGCAAAAACAAGTCACTTTGCAATATGTGTCCATTAGCAGTGTCCTACCTATTCCTAGATATCCCCTCTTGTATGGGCTGCATCAGCTCCTTAGGTCGCTATAGCTACAGACCTGTGTTGATCTCTCCTGATAGGCTGCCAGCACTGGTTGCTATAGCTATAGACCTGTTTGATCTCTCCTGATAGGCTGCCAGCACTGGTTGCTATAGCTACAAACCTGGCTTCTACTGCAGGTTAGTAGAAGCCAGTAAACACGCCCCTGAATTCAAAGTGACACCAAGAAAACAGGACTGTGGTGAGCTGAGTCAATGTATTGAGACAACCCGTTTAAGTCTTAATCTGTAATAATAAAGTAGCAACACACCAAGGGAGACATGTACGGAACAAGATGCATCAAGGTGCATTTTTCTCATCTTTTTTCAGTGTATAATGCACCTGAATGTATGAAAGGGTTTTTTGTGTGTTCATAAATGGTGTGTAAAGTTAAATTGCGCCTCGCCTATGTGTTTGTCGCATTATGGAACTTAGGCGCATAAGTAATGCGCCAAACATGTATAAAGGCTAGAGAGAGGCTGGAAATAAAAGTCATTAGAAGAGCATGTCCGTGAATAGAAAACGATGGTAGTGATTTTGCTTGGTGGGCCACAGGTCCCAGCAAAACCTGCACTGTTCTGGCTCTTGCTGTATGTAGAATAAAGGGTGAGAGCAGCAAAAATAAATTTCAAATTTAATGTAGTAAAAATGAAAAAATCCAAACATCAGTGGGTTATTTAATGTAAAATTAGTTTTAGATTCTATTAATTTTAATTACATTTTATAGGAGATATTTTTGGGATAATTTATATGATAACTTTTATTAAATTTAAATAATTTAATATAGTTTGATTATCATAAATTACTTTTTATTATTGTACTAGTGTGAGTTGAGAAATAAGGGACATTTTTTGCCCTAATGGCAAGTCTAGCTCCACACATAGAAATAGGTCTGCCTGTTCAAGCAGTAATGCACCAGTTGTCTCGAACCACATTCGTATATGTGTCTAATAATACGTGTGGTGCGACGCCCCCAGAACGTCCCCAGAATGCCCCTCATGTTAGGCGCATTAGGAAGCGTTGAGTCTTACGAACAATGCGCCTAACACATTCATTAGGCACATTAGACAGCGTAGTTGGCTCACTTTGGTGCATTTGACATCAGAAAAGGGTGAAAAACCCGACCATACAGTACATGTCTCCCCCAAGTGTATAAACAAGTGCTGGATGTGGAAGGGAAAAAAAAAAAAAAAAAAAAAGGAGAAACCAAGTCATTCGGTAAAACCCAATAAGAATTCATGGACGAGTTTTACGTAAAATAAAAATTATTTATTGGAAGTTCATAACATCAATATCAATCCAAATAACACAAAAAAGGAACAAAAACAGCGCAAAGTATAAAAAGGACAGCAACAAAACAAAGATGTTACAGAAAACAAAAGTATCTATTTCTACGAGGTCACAGGACTTAATTACATCCGTCGTCTTGAAAACTTTACGTTGTCATGATTGCAAAGGACTGTGGGTAAAGATGATAAAAATTCAAAAAATCACTAAAACACAGGGATTAAAAAAAACCCCCATCGATGGAACCCCTGTGTCTTACACCGCCCCCCACTAGGTATAACTCCGTGCATCAGTTTTTCCAAGAGTGTTCCTTTAATATTGAACTATGCTCATTAAAACAATACGTGGGCGGCATAAATAAGTTATGCATTGCATATTAATAACAATAGTTGAACGTGCACTACTGAAATGTGTAATAAACAATGGAACAAGAGATTAAAAGCAAAAAACAGCATTAAAAGGCAGTTTACATCATATTTTAATACGTAGTGTAACCAAATGAACCAACCACTATGGAGACTTGTTTTAGGTCTTGTACTACAATGATCTCTAGGAACCAGTGGATGTATACCAAAGTGGATGCCAGACATTTGAAACAAACATTGGTCAGCCTTATTCCTCCAGGGATAAGTGGTGCCAGATGTGTATGGCCACCTACCTCACTCCCCAAACTGACCTGAGCTTGCTCACTTACAAATCCACAGTATCACTAATGGGTTCCAGTCTGGTGCCAATAAGAGAACATGTAGGAGGATCTCTGCATCCATACCCTCCTTCATCAACCACATCATTGAAAATCAAGGGATCTTCATCCAGTTTTAGGGGGTTGTCCAAAACTAGGCTTTCCATATGTAATGGCAATGTATCTATAGATGTTTGGCATTCACTTTCCAGGCTACGTGACCCACCGTGGGTCAATGTTATGTTCTTACGGCTAACAAAGACTTGCCTGTTTCGGCCATTGAATGTTTTTAAGGTGTTGGTTATGCCCATGAAACGTTCCTCCGTTTTCTTAAGCAATTGTTGCTCTTCATTCGATCTTAGTCCACTCTCCTGACTTAGTGACCGGCCAAACTTTCTTGCTCCCTTGCGTTTAATGGTATGAGTGGTCAATTGTTCCCAATCTTTCAACTGAGGATCTATTTCTGTAGTACTAGAGGACCAAGGGAAACTAAGGACCAGTTTTCGTACACTACGGTACTGAGATGAATGACCATTGCGGATTCTCAAGGACTCGTGAGGCTGGAAACTGCTATGTTCAGCCACAGAGATCTGAGTTTGTGTCAAGCAAGATTGATCTGAAATTAAACCATCCGCTAACGGGACTTGATCATCGCTAGGGTTTTTTTCTTCCAAGTAGTTTAGGTCACTATCTTCTATTTGACCTTCCTCACTTGTAGTTGAACCATTTTGTTCCATCACCTCTTGAACCTCCTCAGATATAGGACAATCGCCCATTTTTTCAGGCATGCTAAGTGACCGGCGTAACGCCCTGCGATGCTTTCCAGAATGTATTTCATCCAGGTCTTCATTGTTCACAGCTAAAGACTTCCAAGAAGGGGAGGACCTCAGCGAAGGAGATGATGGATGTTGGATAGATGATGCTTTGACATCAATAGTATTAGCTGAAGAAAGGGAAGGAGGAAAACTAGAATAAAATTACAGGACAGAAAGCCTAAAAAGCTCTGATCACATTAGACCAGGCCTTGGGAACTTACCAGAGTTTGATCCTCTCAGAGAAAAAGTGCTCATTCGAATATCTCGTCCATTGAAAATGGGACCCTCCAAGGCATCAGCAACGATCCTCTTCATAATATTCCATCCACTGTGTTCCATGGTCTTTCCCTCCGGTGTCTGCACAAGAGAAAGACAAAGATGGCTGGCTAATCATACTAAATGTATCTTGGACACCCTCAGAAAGGTAGCTGAACCTCCTTGTGGAACAGGGAATAATAATTTATTTTACCGGCTGCTTGGCTGTTCGTGTTCGATGGAAGATTCTCAGCGAGTTACGGACCTTTTCTTTTCTGTCCAGCTGAACAGGAGAAAGAGCGATCTGACCAGCTGGCATTCTAGAAGAAGAGAAATTATTTTTACATTACCGAAACTGCAGAATAGTGATGGTGCCTTACGCTCTCACAAACCTTCGAACCAAAAGAAGATTGAATTGCATAAAGAACAATGTCCCCATAACAACATGGCCGAGCCAGAGCCCTGACCTAAACCCAATTGAGCGTCTCTGGAGAGACTTGAAAATGGCGTCCACCATCCAACCTGAGGGAACTGGAGAGGATCTGCAAGGAAGAATGGCAGAGGATCCTGAAATCCAGGTGTGAAAAGCTTATTGCATCATTCCCAAGAAGACTCATGGCTGTACTAGCTCAAAAGGTACTTCTACTCAATACTGAGCAAAGGGTTGAATACTTAAGACCATGTGATATTTCAGTTTTTCTTGTTTAATAAATTTTCAAAAATATCTACATTTGTTTTTTTCCTTTCAAGATGGAGGGGGGGGGGGGTTCAGATTGTACATTAATCAGCAAAAAAAAAAAAAAAAACTTTTTAGATCTTACCAAATGGCTGCAATGAAACATGCAGTGAAAAATGTAAAGAGGTCTGATTACTTTCTGTAGTGTGTGTATGTATATATCATACATAACAGGGGTTCATGATGAGTTTATCTAATTTGTAACTAGTACAAAGCACAAGAACAAACATTTAGTACATAGTGTCTGTAAAGATAAGTATGCAGAACTTTCAAGAGGTTGCCTCATTAGGACAGTCCCTTACCATATGCCCTACTAAAGGGGTTGCCTGCTTTGACCAATGCCCACTCATTAGTAAGGTCGCTAGGTAATGAGCTGATCACAGAGCTGGGACGCCCAGCAATTAGAGGGGAAATTTGTCAGCAAGCATTCAATTTCTAGCAGCACCCGCACAGGTAAAGACTAAGCATTGCACAGCCTTCAAACTATGAGCTGTCCAGCTAACAAAGGATATGCTCTCTCTTTGTAACCACTCTTCACTCTGGCCAGGGGGGTCTGAACAGAAGATCCCCTGTCTAGTAAGTTAGCAAGCGTTAAAGGTGTTCTCACTATGCAGTTTCACAGAGCTCGAGCCAGGTTTAGACTCACTTCCTGGTCAGGCTGTGGGTGGGTCTATAGTACTGCTGGTCTTAACTATTCCTGTTAGTGACATGACTGAGGGTGGTTTGTAAACTAAAGTGCACAAGGCTACAGAGATCAAAAGGGTGAAAGTAAGTTTGTCATTTAGTTGGATAAGCCAACTCGTTTCTAGAGATAAGACACTGCAGGGAGTGACTCACCATGGTCGAACTGACCGACAGTAGGTGGAAAAATGAGATAAGAGACAGAGAAGTTGACGGTAACCTAGAGAAACTTGTGTACTCTAAGAGGAGATAAAGTCTTTATTTCCTGATCAAAGCAAAATTAAAAGAGCAATGTATCTTGTAATAGTCTTCATTTACCTTTCCTTACACATTAAAAGCTAAACATTGCAGGGAGAAACCCCCTTTAAGGAGAACAGGGCTTCATTTAGGTGATGGCCCACCTAGAACCCCTCTCTATCTGCCAGTAGTTAGGCCATGTAACAATGTACATTACAAGGTTCCCCATGAATTTGAATGGACACCATGTAATATTACATTTCTGTGTAGTGGCCACTTGACCATGCTCAGCTTTCAGGTTATTTTAGACCAGAACAGTAGTATGTTTGTAGATACACAGATAAAATTTTGAAGAAAAATGGAAATACTCTGTCACAATTTACAGGTAATTCTATTTTTCTATTGTTTTTGACCAGTTAGTAAAAATAAGGCAACAGGCTGTTTTGATGTAAATTCACTTGCATCCAATTGTTGTGGATGGGAACAAAGGTTATATATGTGTGATCCTTTGTGCCTCCATTTTAAGGTATTAGTTAGTATAACACCACGTATGCCTTTATATTATGGCACGTAAAAGCTGCCTGTATAACTCTACACTCTCTAATGTGTTATCAAAATGGCCGCCGCATAATGTGCTTATAGAGATAACCACCTTATAATCCAAGATGGCGCCTCCAGAGAGGATACACCTCAGCTTCGGACATTCCTGAGCTAATGGGAGTATACCTCAGTTAAGGATGTAACCAATAACGACTAACAGCTCAGCCCATGTGATGCTTCCTTATCTTGCTAACCTTCAAAACTATAAAAAGCTGCCATTTTGAGAATAAAGGCAAAGTGTTCTCACACCATAGAGGCATGTTGTGATTTTCTTTCTCGGTGCACCTTTATCATCCTAAGATAATTTGGAGACCCCACAAGGATGTAGAGCCCCTTTGAGGTTCCATCCATTTTACAATCATTTTGCTTACATGGTACATTGAATTCAATGACTTTCTCACCTTTTGCCTCGTTTGCTATTTCGCCGTTTAGTCCTTGCGTTCTGTCCTCGCGAGCAGGAATCCGGAGTTGCTGGAATGGCAGGGGACTCGGACCTTAACTCCAAAGAGTTACCAGAGCTCAGCGAATCGGTGAAGTCCGAAAACACCTCAACAGCTCCAGAGTCATCTAAGGAGAGAGTAACAGGCAGGTCTATAACATGGTAGTCTGAGCAAGAAGTGAAGGGGTATGAGGTAAAATGGTGCAGTAGTTACCACCAACCTTGTAACGAAGAGGGTGCTACCGCTGGCTCCCTTGACTCTTCATCAGATAAATTGCCATCTTCAGCTTCCCTTAGGGATCTCCTATAAAAGGAAACAAAATTAAAACATTGAATGAAAATATTCTGACAACACTATAGGAAGCTCGAACGCATACTGATTTATCATCCTTTCCAATGATAGCGGTAATGTTCCCTATGTAGTGAGCTCTCTTTCAGGACAGCTGTAGGCAGACAGAATTATATAGTTTAAAGAGGTTGCTCGCGTCGTTCTCTTTCATTGATCAGGCTCAATATGGACTACAATGCGTTTATAGACTTTATTAATGTAATGCTTGGTACATCATCCTTTACTGCTGCATACACTATACAAGCGCTGGCTGGCCCGAATGCATTGTCACAGTACTTTGTATAGTGTGACATTATATTCATGGAGAACTGCAGGAGGCTACAGTAGAGAAGTGGTGGCCTGCTGACTAGCACACATAGGTAGTCAGCAGGCGCTTCTATAGTGTATGCAGTAGTAAGGGACATCAAACATCACACAAAGGCTATAAACACATTGCAGTCCATAGTGAGCCTAATCAATAAAAAAAAAAAAAAAAAAAAAAAAAAAGGACAACCCCTTAAGCATTGGTAAGCTGTAATGAGGATACTGGCTTGGCTAAAAAACCTTTTGTTCTAACTCGTGGTCAAAGAAATTGGATTGTTAAACCACAAGGGCGCTGGGGCATCAGCCTTTACCATAATCCTTTGATATCATGCTAGTAGGGAAAGCAAACAAAATCTACAGCTTCGTCGTGTTCCTTAAGAGACTCCCTATGTAAAGAGGAAAGCATAGACAACAATACACTCCTAAAACCATATAAAAAAAGTTTAAATTACTTTAAATCAGGTCTGCACAACATTTTCTGGTCCAGAGCCACATCGCCATATGTTTAGTGCTAGTAGTGTGCTGCCGATATTGGATTGTGTTTAGATTGTCATATTGTACCTCTCCCAGGGGCAAATCTAAGGTTCACACGGCGTACAGCACGGCCGCAATTACGCCGGGTGTTTGGGAGTCGCGCTGATCTTCACGTACTCCCGATGACTGTCATTACTCGCGCCGCATATTCACCACAAGTAATTGACATGTCACTTATCTCCCCGCGCGTACAATACGATCGTATTGTACGAGCGGGGAGAGGAGGCGTAATTGAAAGTTCTCTATGAGAACCATGGATTACCGTAATTTCAGCACGCATGTCGCTCGTATTAAAGCGCAAATACGACGCGAAATGCGTGCCGAAATTACCCCGTGTGAACATAGCCTTAGAGAGGTATCCCCCATCTGAGATTTTCATGGTACTTCAATTGTAAATACCGAAAATGGCTAAGAGGTCTTGACTCCACTTTAGAGACTGCCAGATACCAAAATGGGGGCCTCCTGCTCCATACTCCAAAAAGAGAATAGGAGGCGAGTATTTTAATTATAAATTTGGGGGTTAAAGAAGTGGCTGTTCCACAACTGTAACTAGAGAGAACAGCACACGTATATACCCTCCTCTCCATCATCTCCCAATCTCTGGAGTCTGGATCCTAGCACATATTTGTATGGTATATCTTGTTGATCTGCCATGATTGTGTCTGAAAAATACTCCTTTGAGGAAGAAATCCAGATATAAAAACAGTTTTTACTAGATTTCTCATTTAGGATGTTTAAAATAGCATATATAGCCTTATACCGTGCCCAGCATAACAGGGCAGTCAGTAAACTTCAGCTGTCAAAAGATGAATACAGGAAGTCCCCAGGTTACGAACAGGACAGGGACTGTAGGTTTGTTCTTAAAGAGGTTTTATCATTTCATTAAATGGTCTTCAGAATAAGGGGACAGTGAAAACAAGCAACTTTGCAATTGGATGTCATTAGCAAAGCTGTCTTGTATTCACAGTATTCCTTATCTTGTGTTTTGTTTACACTGATATCCAGTGCTGGTCGAATCCCTGCTGATCCCTCCTTGCATTTCACTAGCTGAGAGCTCATTTACATTCTGTACAGCCCCCCCCCTCCCGGGTCGATTCACAGAGCGAGCATTCCTGTGTCTCTCACTCAGGGACCGGCACATTTTCACTTTATACAGGAATAAGAAACAGAATTACACTGAAGTGCTTACAAAATAGGGAAACAGTACAATTTGTTTCGATCCCTGCCTGACTAACTCTCCTGCATAGAAGCAGATCTGTGCAGTTCCTAGAGCTGGATTCAAATGTAACATCTCCAGCTGTGAGAGGAGAGGAGATCACTGCTGAGTCTAGATTGAATGCAGCCTGTGGTATGTAGCTAAGACTGATCGGGAGAGACACAGTGACATGTGGACTCAGAGAGGGGGCGGGGAGTCTCGGGAGCCAGCAGTGAAGGGGGGGATGGTGTCACCCAGCTGGGGGGGAAGAAACGCCCCCTGCATTTGAGGAGTTGACAAGCTGAGAGCAGTGTGAGTCAGCCGAACTAAGGAAGCGATACATCTCCTTTAAGTTGAATTTGTATGTAAATCGGAACAGGTATATTTATTAGCTGCAACTCCAGCACAAAAGGGTTTTTTTAGTTTTGGATAGTGCAGGGAAGGGTTTTTACATTTAGTTTTATTGTCTGTGCCCTTGTTAAGAAGATTTCACCTCATGTGCTGCTATGGCATGCTGGCACTTGAGTTTCACAGCTACTATCTGCTGTGGAACTAAAAGTGCCAGCATTCCCCATAAGTCTACGTTGGTAACTAGGGGACAGATGTAAGTCAGAACGGTCTAAGTTGGGGATTGCATGTATTACTTTCTGAAGTATAGGGACAGAGACACAGCATGTTCGTTTCCTGATGGCTAGGGGCCGCATGTTGTGCAACCCTGCTTTAAATGATTACACATTAACCACTAAACTACCCTAGACCATCTGGTACAATGGATCAGAATTATCACCATCGCTCTAGCCCACCAGAGATACTAGATTTTACTAGTAGTGCCGAGTAGCCACTCTAGACCCGTAGAGATATTGTTGGGTTGCAACACCAACTCCTAAATCCCCCTATATAAAAGCGTTTGTTGTGGTGTATGTAGAAGATTAATCAAGTAAGTAGGATATCAGGTGGAATGAACCAGATATCAGGTGGAAGGAATTTTCTGCAGGCACCAACTCCTATTTAAAAATCCCATGTTTGCTCCCAAATCTGTACCGTTTCTTGGGTACAAACTGTTCTCCACATCCAGAATCCTCTGAAGCTTTTCGCTTTGTCTTGTTTCTTGGTGGAAGTTCCAGATCATCTAGCCAAAGCAAACAGTGTTAATAAGAGGACCCGCAAAAAGGAGGCAAAACTTATTTTATGATAAAAATTTCGATCTCACCTCCTCGATCAATGGAAGGGCCAAGGCCAGACTTCAGCTTATTGAAAGCCTCATTGACAATTCCTTAAGTTAACAGACATAGATTAAAACAGGAATGCTTATCAGAGGAGACAGTGTATGATCAGTCTGGTTACACACCTATACCAATGACATAGAGATGGACAAGGCACAGAGATCACAGCCCCAAGATTTGGTTGTACAAACATGTAAAAATTGGTGACGTTCAGCAAATATGAACATGTGGTGTACCAGCCAGCTCAGCAGAAAGTGTCAAGGGCCTAAGATTGTTGGAGGTGTCTGGGAAAAACATCATGGCGTGGTCCCCCATTCCACCTGTCTGATTCTGCCAACACCTGGCCCTTTATTGTAATCACATATAGGAAAAGTGTCCATGCATGTGTGTGGTCTCCTCCTTGCTGAAGTCTTTGGGTATTATAGAGACAGCACTTCCCCTAGACAGCACTTCCCCTAGACTTCAGAAGAGAGAGCCACAGACATAGAAGGCCACCACTAAACTAGATATTATCACCCAATGGCCTTTATGGAAAGTTGGTTTTAGAGGCCGTTGGGCATGTACCCTCCCTATAATATGTCCTTGGAAGGACATTCCCCAACAACTGTAGAGAGAAAAATTAACACAAACAACTAATATCTGGAGCCTTTTTATGGATTTCCACTGTTGACAGGGTAGGATTGGCCCACCAGATGACTTTCCAGTGACTACTCACACAATACAAAAAAAAAAAAAAAAAAAAAAAACTTCAAAGAAGCAGTAAATAAACTCATTTGGCACCAACCGTTTGTCACAAAGGTCTTCTTCTTGTGGGATGATTCACAAATGAAAACCTTAGGGACGATATGTCCCATGTGTACAACAAAGATGACAATGCAGTTAGAAGTGGACATGTACTGTATAGATGGAGGGTGGACCCTAAAAATCATGTCTTCTGGTGGGTCCAATGAACCCTAGCAATTCATGAAAAAAACTCGGGGTACTTGGCATACTCTTGTTTTTACCATACCACTCATGCTACGTCTGCGTCTCCTGCGAAGACCCTCTGAGTTGTGGGTCACAGAGTCTTCTTCAACCAAATCACAAGGAACAGAAGTCTTTTCCCTGATAAATGATGGAAGCTGCCCTGCCAAGAGAGAGAGAGAGAGACTTATATAGAAAGAGTGCGATATGAGGATTATGGAACTCTACCTCCAAGATGACTTACAAGATATAGAGACTGACAACCTTACTTCAGGACTATAAAGCCATGGACGCAATACATGGAAATACAGACAAGATAAAGCTACAGACATTGAAAACTAAAATATGTTTAATATCCATGCACATAAATACTACTTTAAAGAAAGGTGGTAAGAAATCTTGGAAGGCTTGTCAGATCAGGGCACATTGTCTTGTGTATGGGCAATTTAAAGGCCATGGCCACATTTATGACCAAATGGATCCAAAATGAAGAAAGCAGCAACCTTACAAATAGGCTCGATGAATAATTGCTTTCAAGTTTGTGCCTACAATGTTCCTACAGGTGTGTCTCCATGGAAACAGACTACAAACTACCCCTGTGTAGTCAGATCCTGCAGACAGGCTTCTTTACTACATTACACACAAGCTAGACCAGGCATCCTCAAACTGTGGCCCTCCAGCCGTTGGGAAACTACAACTCCCATCATTCCTACCGTTATAGATTATATAAATTCATGATGGGAGTTGTAGTTTCCCAACAGCTGGAGGGCCGCAGTTTGAGGATGCCTGAGCTAGACCAACTGGCCTGTGACTCCTTCCCCCTCCCTGTATTGTGAATCCAAAGTCCTTGCAAATATGTGTCAAGTGATGAGCTAGCTGTAGACTTGTAGCAGTGAATCCAAGATAACGTAGTGAAGTCCATTAGAGGGAAAAAAGAAAAAAAAAAAAAAAGTGTGACGCTAGACGCTCATGCGTTTCAGACCATATGGTCAACAAGTGAACAAGGGCAGAAACGCGCAAGTATCTAGTGTCATTTTTTTATATGGACATTTTAATGGATAAAATAAAGGATTTTTAGCCATGTGCAGACATCACTAGATCATTCTGTACTGCATTGAAAACATTCAGAAATTTATAGAAAAAGGACAGTTTGGAGCAAACAGGGGGGAGTAAGGCTGCAGGATCTGACTATACAGGGTTAGTTTGTAGTCGGTTACCATAGGATCATTCAGAAGTATGAAATGAAAAGTGCGACATTTTTACACTTTCATATTTGGACAATTGTGTCTCTAGTCCTCTATTTACATCGTGTCTCTAGTCCTCTACTCACATCACTTTTACAACCCCCGTTTAGCCAGATGGATACTGTGCCCGAGCCACGTGGTAGACCACACCTTTGTGTCCAATACATAATGGAATAAGTTTGGTTAATAAGGTAAACAGTCTAATTCAAACTATGCTTGCCCTATAGATGTTTATGGTCCTCTGATGGTCCCCCATTTATGGGGAAAAGTTTTTAAAGGTTAACCCAACGATCACTATGAACGGAGGCCATAAATGTAAAGTGAATGGGGCCTTAGAAGAATTTCCTATTTTATCCTACAGTACAGCAAGCCATCCAGAAGAGGCAGGAGAAACAGTGCATAGAAATATTAATAGAATAACGAATTGTAGTCTGTAGTAACTATGTTCCTTGGTTATGAATTGACCTGGACAAATCTTTGACTCTGATTTGACAGAAGAGTCTAGTACCTATGTCTTGTGCATTGTCAATGAGACTCTGGATAGCAGAAGCCTGGAGTTGCAGCTGTTTCTCTGTGGCGAGTGTCAGCTTCTCAGCCAAGTTACTGCTAGAAAACAAACTTGGGGCTAAAACTACAGCCAGGTTTCCAGAATCCATTCTGTTCTCAATCGACCTGGAAGAAAGAAATACAGCGTACATTTTACATTTACAGCAACAACAGGATTCACCTCTAGGGACACAGACTATGAGGCTCAGAGGGTGCAGCCACATCTGGGGCTTTAGGTCTATGGGAGAAACTTTCAAATGGAAACCACAAGATCTTCTATGCATTCAAAGTACCAGAAATGCTTTTGCAAAAATTCCTATGTTCTTTTTGATAGTTTTTTAGTGTTAGTAGTGTGCTGCTAATATTGTATTGTGTTTGTATGTTACTGCCACACCAGTGTGCACCTATGCTCATTTTTTTTTCAAAAAACTTTTTGGATGTGCAGAGCAAATATTGTTTTCTAGGCTACTGACCCTTAGACGTAGCACACAAAAACGTGGCGACCCGAAACGCGACAACAGGGGACCATTTTTAACTCCACTTGAGGTGTCAATATTGGATGTTTGTCATATGTATCAATTTTTATGATGGAAGAAATAAAGCATGTTTTCTTTTACTCCACGAGTTGAAGCTGGCTTCCATTTGAAAGTTTCTGCCTTACGGGGAGTAGTGGTTTTGCTCCAGCCGTACTTCCTCGAGGAGTGATTTGCATGGGACTGCCTGCAGCGAGCTGGTCACATTTGTGAGTACTGTTAATGTCTACGTGGACTTGTTCACTTTGGCCACAAAAGCGGATACCAACAGTAAGACGCACAGAATAATAAAGGGCCCTTCACAGATTATGTGGAAAGGCCCAGGAAATTCAGGTTATGCCTCAGTTCACTTTTACACTGCAATAAGTTGGTCAGTATATGGGTACAGAGGGTATATAGCCATTCATCATTTTCCATTATTTGTGTGGTGCCAATATATTCTACAGTGCTTGGGACTGCTTCTCATAGAGGAAGGCAGAGAAAGAGGCAGAGTGCAAGAGTCCTCTGTAGTAGCTGTATGTGGGCCCCAAGTATCAATGCCAATCCAACACTGGTGCTCTATACAGAGTGTTGGCCGTCTGCCATCATTACACCTGCACTAGCTGCTAAACAGAAGTGCACTTTATTTCGCTAGTATTGGCCATTTCACCGCTTATACAGGTATTATGGAATAGCAGCCCCTGCTTTCGCCTTCAGCATTTGTTGGTTGGGAGAGGTGGGATCGTCACCTGTAAAGGGAGGAGTCATGTTGTCAACTCCGCCCCCTCTTCCTCATTAATTAGGATGGGCTATGACCTGGCACATAGTCAATAAGTCATGTGACAGGTTGCAGTAGCAAAAGCAGTCGTAAATGCAAGATTTGCTTCCCCTTCTTATGTGACGATTTACAGTTTGCTTTTTATTATGAAGTTGCTGAGTGTTTATACTGCAATACCCGTTATTACCCCCAGATGGTGCCAGCACAGAGGCAATCTAAGGCTATGTTCACACACTGAACCTTATTTATCAAAACTATATAAGTGTAAAGTTGTCTTTATTGCTCATATCAACCAATCAGAGCTCAGTTTTCAACTTTTAAACTGCTTGGGAAAAATGGTAGCAGCGCTCTGATTGGTTGCGATGGGCAAAAATTTGTCACCTAAGATAGGTGATAAATGTCTATGGTGGGGAAGAAAAAACAAAAAAAAAAAAAAAACTTTTAAGTCCCTACCCACAATACTTTTTTCTGTAGTAATGCGACACCTAGGGAGACATGTATGATAGACGGGCCCAAGTGAATTTTCGCATATGATTTTTAGTGTAAAATGCGCCTAAATCTATGAAAGTGGTTTTGTGCGTTCATAAAAGGCATCTACAGTTTGACGCACCTCATCTGTGTGTTTGCCGCATTATGGAACTTAGGCGCATTAGTAATGCTCCAAACATCTGTATAAGCTATAGATAGGCTGAAAATAAAAGTCATTAGAATAGCATGTCAGTGAATAGAAACTATGGTAGTGATCTTGCTTGGTGGACAACAGTTCCAAGCAAGACCTGTGCTGTGCTGGCTCTTGCTGTATGTAGAATAAAGGGCGAGAGCAGCAAAAATACATTTCAACACTGGTCACCATCTGCTAAAAATTTCTTTCATGTAATGTAGTAAAAACTACAAATCTGAACATTTTATTTTTAACATAATTCAGAAAAATAGAGGTCAGTGGGTTAATTTAAAATTAATTTTAGATTCTATTAATTTCAAATACATTTAATAGGATATATTTAAATATTTTGGGCTATTATAGATTTTTCTATTAATTGTATATGAATTCTTTTAATTTATATAATTACATTTTATACAGTTTGATAATTATCAGAAATTACTTTTTATTACTGTACTGGTGTAAGTTGAGAACCAAGGGACAAATCTAGCTCCACTTTGACTTCTCAGGCTCCAGCAGACCACATTAATATAGGTCTGCCTGTTCAAGCAGTAATGCGCCTAGTTTTGCCAACCCGCATTCATAAATGTGTGTTAAAGGGGATGTTCACACAACGCGTTGACGAGTTGGGATACATTTTTAGATGTGCGTTTGGATCCGTGTTTCGGACCCTAAACGGACCAAGCACGCACCTAACAATGTGCAGTGTGATTTACATTGCTTTCAATGTAAAGCATGCATCTGCGTTCAGACGTCTGATCACCGATGCGTGTTCACATGCGTCTTTCTAATGCGTCTTTTGGGTCCATTCAAAGAATTGTTACGTCAATTCTTGTTCCACTTCACACAGCAGACGCCCTATTTAATACTATAGGGTGCATTTCTGCTGCAGCCAAAACGCATCCAAACACGCACCTGTGTGTTAGATGCGATTTTCAGATCCAAAAACGGATCCAATACGTCGTGTGAACATACCTTAATAGTTCGAATGTGGTGCGACACACCTCCATAATGCCCCCACGTTTGCTGCACTACAAAGTGTCGGATCTGTCGAACACTGTGCCAAGCATCACAAACCGCTCACTTTGGCGCGTTTTACTCCAGAAAAATAAATGAAAAAACCCTTTCATACATGTCTCTTAGACTGAATCTAAAGCATGCAGAAGTAAAATGAGCCAAGCTTAGCAAGAGTTGAATGCTTTTTGGTAACGCTCACATCTCTTGGTTGTCTGTGCTAGCTCCAGACCTCAGAAATTTACACCAATTTCTGGAGGCTAATTAATCTGTTGGTTCATAGGTGACCATGTCGCCCCCTGCACTCCACCTCACCGCTTTTAGAAAAAAAAGAAAAAAAAAAAGTTAAAAAACCTGCTCTTTTTAGGTGATTTGCATCAGTTTATATTACTGTATATCTAAGGGGATCAACAACCCAGATTTCTTCATCTACAATATAATTCTGGGGAAGGAAGAGCTATATTGATGCCCGGGGGCCCCACAAGTATAGGGGCCCCAGGTGGGTTATTCTTGTCCTAGGAATATAAGAAACATACGGTTGTCTTTGCTTATTCAACGGCTTGTGTGATTTTTGGACGTGCAAACAAATAAAAACCATGGTGGAGAAGGGAGCCAAAGGCTCCCTGCCCTGCCAAATAGTCTGATAGGCTGCCGGTGTCAGGACATAAGTGGCGTGATAATATGAGTGTGCTTGGGGATGGCTAGAGGTATGACCTAGTGTGATGTCATGTATTCGGACAGGGCCCACTACAGGGCTTTGCCCAGGGGCCCATAATGCCATAATGCAGCTCTGCGTTCACATATGGGTCAGCTGTATGCCACTGCCTACACAGGGCCGGAATGACAGGTAGGTGGAGGTAGGCAACCCCCTAGGGCGACAGCCGGCACCTGCCATCAGCAGATGGGAATGGAGAGAACTTTGATCCTGGCTGATTAACCGTGGTATTGGAGTAGTTAATGCGACATCTGGGCAGTTATGAAGAAGAGAGAGATCCCACTCCCAATCAGCTCCCCTGCAAAGCTAGTCATGGAAGCCAAGTGCCTAGTGAAGGCCCCCAAGCCTTCCAAAAATATAAAATGTTAAAACACCCCTGTCCACAACCCCCTTTTCCCACTTTACAGATGTAAAATTAAACAAAATTGGTATCACTGCATATGCAAGTCTGATGAACACATAACCTTGTTAATCCCACATAGTAAATGCCAAAAAGAAAAAAAAGTTATAACCATACATGCCAACTCTCCCGTTTTTGGCAGGGGGGGTCCCGCTATTTGGGGGTCCCCCCCCGCCCTCCCGGGAGAGTTGGCATTCCTCCCGCCGCCAGCAAGCGGCGGGGGTTCATTAAGTGGCCGTGGCGACAGAGTAGTGCTAGGGCGCTACTCTGGCGCCGCCGGACCGCTCCTACAGGCGGGTGAAGCGGCCACTGCGCCCGCTTCAACCCTCCCGTAGTCTGGGCTGTGCAGGGAGGAGGCAGGAGGGATCGTTCCTCTCCTCCCTCCTCCCCCTGTATGTCCGGCCCCGGGTGTGTGCGCCGGGACTACAGGGCAGCGGCGAGGGGAAGTGGGGCGCGGGCTGCTTCACTCCCTGCACGCTGAGGAGATTTTCCGGGGCGGCCCGTGCTGCAGGAGCCTGGTGAGGTAAGTGGATTTTATTATTTTATTTTTATTAGCTATATGGGGGGCTCTGCCTGGCAACAATGGGGGCGATCTACCTGGCAACAGAGGGGGCGATCTACCTGGCAACAGAGGGGGCACCTACCTGGCAACAGAGGGGGCACCACCTGGCAACAATGGGGCCCCTACCTGGCTAACTCTGGGGGCAACTACCTGGCTAACAAAGGGGGGCACCTACCTGGCTAACAGATGGGGGCACCTACCTGGCTAACAAAGTGGGGCATCTACTTGGCTACAAGGGGGCATCTACCTGCCTGTAAGGGGCACTACCTGCTTATGGGGGGTTACTACCTGGCTATAAGGGCATCTACCTGGCTTTCTTCCAAAGCCGTTATGCAGTTAGGTGGAATGGGTGTGGCTTTTTGAAGGGCGTGGCATACCGAAAAGATGGGCATGTCCATGCAAATTTTTGCCGCACAGCGCTACGCATGCCGCCGTCTAAAATCTCCTGCTTTTTCATTTCAAAAGTTGGCAACTATGGTTATAACCCGGCTCTAAAATGACAGGTCCCCATCAGAGGTGTAACTTAAAGCTCTTGAGCCCCAGTGCAAAAAAGTGAAATGGGGCCCTAGGTTACCATGTGCCATTTACAATACTGGTGTCTGCTTATGTGGCAGAAGAGCTTTTGGGCCCCTCAGACTGCAGAGCCCAGTAGCGACTGCTACTGCTGCACCCCCTGTAGCTACGCCCCTGGTCCCCATATAATAAAAAGTGAATGACAAGTCACTGGTATCTGGAAAGGTATAGTCAGGTCAAGACCATGTATTTAATTTTTTTCCATAAGGGGCTCCATTTGCACCAATTGCTTACAGCACCAAAATGCCTTGTCCCGGCCCAGGCCATACACTTATAGGTCCAGCGTATAGACCCATTCAGATACGTATGGAGTATGCGAGAAGCATTTCCTGGCACATCCAATGACCCCGTACTTTTACTTCTCCCATTTCTATATAGAAATCCAGAGAGAATCCCTGTAGTGTGCACTGCCCCCAGGTCCTGCACTGTGTACAATGGGTTTTGCCCAGATTGCTTCTTCTACTTGATAGATGTATGAACAATTGTACAGTTATATGGCTCCTCCTGGTGGTGAATGTGGGTTACTACACTCCTTACCTGACAGCCACCCTCTGGAGGAAGGTGCAGAAGTATCTGAGGGTCTCCCCATGAATAGCAGGAAGCAGGCAGGTCACCAAGGTGGTGGCAGAAGTCTTCTCCTCCTCCGACAGTGACTGCTGTATCTGGCACAGAGGATCCTGCAGCTCTGGCGTTAGAAGAGGATGGGGAAGTTCTCGAAAGAACTGTTTTAGCAATGCAGCCACATCACTGGGCTGAGCAGAGGTCAGGCCGCTCTCCCCAGACTCCAGCTGAGCCTGAAACACACAGATCGCTTATTAGGCGGAATACAGTAGTCTCTAAAGTTACAAGATCTTCAGCATTCAATGGCCGTACTTGGGACATTGTGTCTTGAAATAACCATCACCATACAATGTCCCACATACTGCTGATCTGTGGCTTGTGTGATTGATGGAAGATCCAACCAATTATGAACATTTTAGGCTATGTTCTCATGGCTTATTTAGCTGCGTATTGCGTTTTATAGGTGTCGAAATGCGCGCCGCAATTACGGTAATTCATAGCTCTCATGGATTACGCGTCATCCCCCTGCGCGTACAATACGATCACGTTGTACGCGCGGGGGGGAGGTGGGGGGTTGGGGAGAATTGACATGTCAATTGTTAGCAGCGATTACGTGGCGCTGAAAATGCAAGTCAATGGGGGCCGCCGCTGCCGCCTATACGCACCGCAATAAGCCGTGTGAACATACCCTTACTTGGAAAACCTCTGTATTAGTGCAGTGTATGTAGTGATTGGTAGTCTAGTAGCGCCTCTCTACAGTACAGTGTGATACTACATGTCGTGTACTGCTCTTACAAGTATTCGTGAGGAGCATGCAGTGATTGGTGATCTAGTAGCGCCTCTCTACAGTACAGTGCAGTGCTACATGTCCTGTACTGCTCTTACATGTATTAGTGAGGTGCGTGCAGTGATTGGTGGTCTATAGCACCTCTCTACAGTACAGTGCGGTACTACATGTCCACTGCTCTTACATGTATTAGTGAACTGCATGCAGTGATTGGCGGTCTAGTGGCGCCTCTACAGTACAGTACTATATGTCCTGTATTGCTCTTACATGTGCCAGGATGAGCGCCTCCTTTGGTTACCAAGTGAGGGTCCCATATTCTTTTTTCTGTTACATTATATATAACCCAAGAGAAGATTCGATTTCCAGCAGCTCTTTCTGATGCTTTATCTGGATTAGTATCGGCTTAATTTCCCCCTACACTATCAGTTTCATTTTGCGTTATGTTGGTGACATTTTGAGGCCTCAAAACCAGTTACCACTTTCCACTGAGTTATAGCCTCAACATACAATATCAATTGATATTGGGGCGAGCATTGTATGTTGAGGCACCACTTTATTCAATATATAGTGCCATCAGGAGGAATATGATTATAATGTATACAGCGCTGATTTTAGAAATCTAAGAAAACTAGGGCTCCAGACTCGTCATTGCTTCAGCCAGTCTCAAAATACACCTATAAAACACATACACTAGAACATAGTAAAACATTTGGGGGTAATAAAAATATAAATGCCAAATTCTAGCATTATGGACTGCTCAAATAATGTCACCATAAAATGCATAATAATGCCGTCATATAGTATTCAAATACTGTCATATAGTGCCTATAGAACATCCATATCTTATAAAAATGCTACCATTCTGTGTACAAATACTAGCACCAAACAATGATTTAATAGTAAACATTCTAATGGTAAAGGCCCTGGTGCTCTAGGGCATTGAAGATATCAATGGTAAAGGCCGTAGTGGTCTAGGGTATTGAAGAGATTAATAATAAAGGCCCTGGTAATTCAGGGCAGCTCAGTTTTACATGCCACTAAGTTTTTCCTGGTGAACCACAAGGGGCCAGGAATGGTTGCCCAAACCCTAAAACCAGCTTTGACACCCATGAAGAAAGTAGACATCCTCTTTGTTAAATCCATCTTACCTCTAGGGCAGGCATCCTCAAACTGCGGACCTCCAGCTGTTGGGAAACTACAACTCCCATCATTCCCACTGTTCTAGATTATACAAATGCATGATGGGAGTTGTTTCCCAAGAGCTGGAGGGCCGCAGTTTGAGGATGCCTGCTCTAGAGGGTCATATTGTAGTAGCAAGTTCTGGTGCAGTAAAGATAAAGCTATTACTACTACACTTACAGCTGTTTTTTTTAGTTAGAAATTTATTCAGAGCAGTTTTCACTCTCATTAACCCAATCCAACTTAACAAATCCTGCAAAGTTTTCTGCATCAAGCAGGTTTATATTAAAGAAACATAGCAATTTTCTTTCTGAAACAGCGCCCCATCTGTCTGTGGGTGGTGTCTATAATTGCAGCTTAACTACATTGAAGTGAACAGAACCAAGCTGCAATGCAACACTGCTACAGGTGTGGTGCAATTTCTAGACAAAAAGCAGCCACTTTTTTTTCTAATCCAGCACAACACCCTTAATGGCAACTGGCACTATTAACAAAACGGTTTGCCCAATATATAATACAAATAATTAGGATTCGGCCTCCCCAAATTTATTAAAAAAAAAAAAAAAAAAAAAAAAGGAAGAAGGAGAGGTAATCCACACCATAACCCCGAAAAAAAATTATGCTTCAGGAGAGAAAAATCAAAAAATAAATAAAATAATAATAAATATAGTCTCCTGAAGCATATATATATATATTATATAATATATAAAATACACACACACACACAGTATGTATATTATATATATATATAAATATATAATATATAAAATATATATATATATTATATATATAAATTATATATATATTTTATACACATATACACATACACATATACACACAACACACAAATACACACACACACACAAATACACACACAGATACACACACACATATAATATAAATATACACTCACCGGCCACTTTATTAGGTCCCAGGAGATCAGCAGTTTCTGAAATACTCAGACCAGCCCTTCTGGCACCAACAACCATGCCACGTCCAAAGGGACTCAAATCACCTTTTTTTCCCCATACTGATGCTCGGTTTTTAACTGCAGGAGATTGTCTTGACCATGTCCCACATGCCTAAATGCACTGAGTTTCCGCCATGTGATTGCTGATTAGAAATTAAGTGTTAACGAGCATTGGACAGGTGTACCTAATAAAGTGGCCGGATGGTGTGTGTTGATATATATTATTATATATATATATATATATACACATACACACTATATATATACACAACTATATATATATAAATAAATATAAATATATACACACACACACACTAATATATATAATATATATAAATATAATACACACCCCATATATATATATATTATATATATAGTCTCCTGAAGCATATATTTGTCTCCTGAAGCATATAATTTTTCTCCTGAAGCATATATAATATATTATATGTGTACAACACACACACACACACAACACACACACACACACACACACACACACACACACACACCACACCACACACACCCCACACACACACACACACCACACACACACAAAACACACCACACACACACACACACACACACACACCATACACACCCCACACACGCACACCATACACTTCAATGTCGCCAAGATGCAATACCAGACACCACCTTCCTATATTCGAGAGATTACAAATTCCATTGTCTATTTATCCATCTTGGTGACTGAGATGTTTGGGTAATTACCAGTAGGGCTGGATAATCAAGTGTCAGACAAGCTGATTTTTACTCACTTTTTATACTTTGTTTTGTTGCATTCCTCTCAAGGGGGGTATTGAATTATGTAAATTCATGCACCTTTGCATTGGCTAATCTGAGTTCGCAGTTTTGACTGGAATCAAAAGGGAATTCCCCTCTTGTGAGATCATGCCACCGCTACATGAAGAACACCACAGACTAAAGGACAAGGAAATTCCCAGTAGCTGCTAACATGAAGTGTTCTCCATGGACTATGTAGCACATAAGAGACTGTAGCTACACAAAAAAAAAAAAAGTCAAGCCCAGAACCAGAAGATAAAATTCAGATTTTTTACATGTTAACATTTTTGTCCATAAAACCAGAAATACATAACGCCAACGCTTTTCGAGCATCTACCACTCATTCACAGCAACGTAGTGTATGTACGAGAGATTGTATTGTGCCCTACACTGTCTGTGCACCTTCATGACACAGAGGGCAAGCAGAATGCAGCGATGCTCTGTCAAGAGTAGCTTGGCAGCAGAAATAATAGTTTAATGGCTGCCAGCTTGCTGGACGAGGTGTCAGTGTCGACCTAAGGGAGATGGGGAGACTGATGTATTATGGCATTGAAGGGCTATGTCTCAGTGTTGGTTGGACAAGGCAGGGCAGAGGTGAGCCTATTTAGCAACAGTTTTTGCCATCACATAGGAAATATGCAGCAAGACTGCAAGAAGGATGAGGAGGAACTGGGCCTGAGCTTTCATATGTAGGGACCCACTGATGGGTTGGAGGAAATGATGCTATGCCCTGGTGCTTTAACTTCAGAAGACCCACTGAAAAGCTTCCAGAGCCCCATAGGTCCTGAAGTGCCAGAGCAGCACCAAAGGTTGTCACAGGGAGCCGGTTTGGATAAGTGTCTTGTGGGGCAGAACCTGGGTTTTGCAGAAAATTGGGCAACCACATTTTCATGCTTACAACAGAGTGGTAGAGGCCTTGTAGTAACAAGGATCTACAGAGTTACCAGGTTGACCTATATAAAGAGGCTTGTGAACACCACCAAGGCTGGGTAGCCTTTTAAAGATCCACCGTAGTACTGTAGAAAATGTGACAGCAGCAGCTACTTTGGGCAGAGCTCAACTCTTGGTGGACTTGTATTGCAAGGTCACATAGCTCTTCTAGAGGGAAACTCAAAAATGAACCTAGGTTTAGAGGAGTATTCTCACCACACTGAGCCTTAAACATGTAGGCACGGGTCAATAAAGGTTATTACCCAACACATTGCTGTTCTGATTTTGCTTCTTTTCAGTTATAGCAGTTCGTATCCTCTGCTGGTTTACACAAGTTTCTCTAGTTAAGGTCCACCTCTTTCTGCTCTAGCAGCCCTGGACGGGCTGGTGACATCACTCTCTTTTCTGTCTAAGGCCGTGTTCACACGGCTTATTCCCGACGGATTTGTGCGCCGTATTGAGCTCACAAATCCACCGTGAATAAGGGGCGAGACGGGGGCGGGGCCGGAGCGCGGCGGGGGTGCCGCTCCCGGCCCCATAAACAATGCATTGTTTACGGCGCCTACGCGCCATAAATAAGGTGCATGTCACTTTCTCCCCCCGCGGCGGATTCGCCGAGCGGGGAGGAGCGACGGAATCCACTGTTCTCTATGAGAGCAGTGGATTACCGTAATGACTCCGACGGATTGGCGCCGTACTGCAAGCGCAAATCCGGCGCGCAGTACGGCGCCAATCCGCAGCAAAATAAGCCGTGTGAACGAGGGCCCTTTTCAGGAGCTTGTTTATCTTCGTTACTGACAAACTTTAACCCTTTAGAGCTCTGTAATTCTCTGCACTGCTGTTTAGACCTCTCCATCAATGTCTTTCTAAACAGCTCAGCTAAGAATAGCAGAGCTGATATGTCAATCACTGATGTAGAACCGCTCACAGCCTGAAAAGGAAGTGGGAACCTGAAGCTGGCTGTAAATAGCAGGCTCTGTGAAGCAGCATGGTGAGAACACCCTTTTAAGCTCTGCAACTTTAAAGTGTTTTGTACCACCAAATTTGACCTGCAACCACTAAGCTTATTGTGCCATTTATAAATGCTTGGCGATTATAAATGCACAATGAAAACATGAACAACGTGTATTATGCTTTGTGATCCTTCTTGAAGGGGAACTTAAAACATACCCCTTACTTTAGGAGTCAGGGCATCAAGAACATACAAGCCGCTTACTACAAGGAGCTTTTCATGAAGGTGTCCTTTCTCCGCGTCATAAGTGGTAACTCCACAGTACAGCGTGGCCCCTCCTAAATGTTACTGTACATGCGTCCTTAGAGTTACTGTTGCACAAAATGTCATCCTCACCCTCTGTGCTCATAAGATGCCAGTTCTTCCTCTCTTGCAGGAAAATCTTGCATCACTCTCAAACCTTACACAATCTCATACTTGACTCACTAAATACAGGAAAACCTACTGTTGAATTGTTCTCTATATTAAGAATCTGGACTAAGGACCTTACACACTGTGTAGATGGAAATAAGGACTTTCTTGTCAACACTGTTCATATTTAAGCAGAAACTCACCTTAATCATTATACACAGAGTGAGAGTTTTTTGATTTTAAGGGCATCAAATATTATACTTTTTAAGAACATTCTTCACTCACGCAGGTCCACCTGTAGACAACCCATTGCACTATCCTGTGTATTAAAAATTCAGAAACCAAAAACTATTACAGGGGTCGCTCCACTAAAACATCTCAGACTCAGCAGTAATAGAGTAGGAGAATCTCCTATGCGGAGTAGGAGAATTGTGCCACACCACTGCATTATTGGAAAGCCCTCCCCCGGATATGACTGGTTTACATTAGTCCAAGCTTGAACAAGTCTTCCATCCAGAATACGTGAACTTGGCCACCATATGTGAAATTCCTCTATACACATTTTAACCTCTCCTAGCCTTGGCAGGTGTGCCATCTCTAGAAGGAGAATTGTGCCGCCTTTGTTGTGTTGGAAGAACCTCCCTGGCCAATATACATTCAAGCTTCATGTAGTCTTTGCAGGTCCTCCATCTAAATAAGCAGAACTGTTTCAGCTTCCTGCATTATGGAAAGTGCTCCCTATCCATTTCATTTTAGCTTCACCTGTCTTTGCAGGTCCTCCACCCAAAGTAGAAGAAGAAGTCCTTTGCATCTCTTCAACGCTATCCTTAGTAGTGGGAAACATGTCCCTATCCCTCATACCTTAAAAGTGTTGTCTCCCTCAGAGGTTCATAGTTGCATCCTATCACTTCCTGGTCAGACTGTCTGTAATTAGCATACAAGCTCCGTGAATGTATTCAACTCTGTGTTTTCGGTCTGCTAATTAGTTTAGATTAGCTTAGAAGCTTCTCTGAAACTGCTAGCAGGAGATTTATCTAAAGTAAACAGCAGTAATTACTAGCTTTTGTCTGAAAGTTCAGATAACCCATACTCTCACTCTGGCTGCCTGCATGATGACGTCACTCCCTGCTATCACATAGAACAAACATCAGGGAAAAAGGAGTAAACAGGTCACTGGGGGAACCAAATAGAGCCAGGAAGGTGATAAAATCACTTGTAGCTCCTTAACAAAAAAATGAACAAAGCAATATATTTGGAAAATGTCTTCATTTAGTGTTCCCTACATTTTGAAAGCTAATCTTTGTAGCGAGACAACCCCTTTAAGATACATCCAACATATCTATCCTTTCTCTGCAAAGTACTGCATTGCGGGATAAACTGCAGTCACATCTTCCTGAAAGTGATTAGAGTAGCCTCTTTGTCCCAACAGCTTATGATTTTGTAGGCCTACCTACCAATTATACAGAACATGACCACTTTATTAAATGGATATGTACTTTACCTGCACAAGAGATTACTGTAGGCATCTCAACCTAATGGGCCCTATTGTGGTTTGACCTCATAAATGTAATAGACCCTCATACATCTCACTAGATAATTTGCATCTGTTTTCCCCAATGTGTTGGTACATTTTGTTTTTATCATTTTAAACCTACCCAATAGCAAACACATGTCCACTTGAGGCTAAAGCCTTGCTGGAATATCCAAGAGACCCCGATAAGTAAAATATTACATTAACCCCAATATGACCACATGAAAAACAAGTTCCAATACACTATAAAAGTAAAAGGGTAGATACCTTAAGAGTTTTTATTCTATTTACTGATCCAGACTTTCTGAAGAGTCCTTCAGTGTCCAAATGGCAACTTAAGAACTGGCAAATGTCAACCACAACCCTGAAGTAGAAAAAGAAAACATTTAAGAAGCGGACTTTTTTTCCCCCTTTTTTTTTAGATGAAAACTTTATATTATTTCAGACTCAATGCAGGTGGTCTGGTATTTACAGATTACATGGACCAGGAAAGAGACCTAAACACAGAGGAAGAAGTCACAATTACCAAGAAGAAACATGCTTAACTTGGAAGTTATGGGAAATGGTTGTCAGACTCAAGGTGGCCATAGCCAGGCTGGTAATTTGGTCTGACTGATGGAGGATAAATTCAGTGAGCCTCTGTGCCACGCTCTACCAACTCAGTATCCGTTTTGCTTTAATGGAAAAGTGCTGTTAAACTTTCATCATTACTTCACGTGTCAAATTCAAGGCCAGAAGGCTGAATCTGGCCCGCCATTTCATGCTCCCCACAAGAGATTAAACACAGCGAGTAGGGATGGACAAGGTCCGGATACAGGCGTACTGGCTCTCCACCTTCCCTGGAATACGCGGCTAGCGCTTGGCAAAGGCGGCGCACCAGCAAAGGTAGAGGGTGCCATCTTGGATTCAGAGCTCCGTCACATATCTCCACACTGTTCTGTTCAGCAACTCACAGGCTTTGGTACAGCTCTGGCAGCACTAACCAAGCACCCTAGCCACCCTCCAATGGTCCATGAGAGCAACCATAATGCTCATGTGGCCTTCTGTGAAAAGGAGTTTGCACCCCTGACCTTCACGAAACAGGTACTAATAGTTTTTTTAATGTAAAAAATACTTACTGAGGGATCTCACCCTCTGTGCTGAGTGGAAGGGACTGCAGTGGGATCCCAAATATTTTCCCGTTGGAAGTCTTTCTCTAGAATACATAGAACTTGGTTATTGCACAATTACACAATTGGGACTTTAGCTCTCCTAAACATGCAGTTTACCTGGACATCAGGACTGACCGTCTTCTTGGGCATACGCAGCTTAATTCCCAATGACTTCAAATGTTGGATTATGAAAACTGAAGGCCCAGTAGCTCTCATGATTTCTAATGGGAGGCCTCTACAGGTCTCTTATCCTATAACATTAAGCAGTAGTAATAAGGTATAGCAGTAGTAATAAGGTATAGCAGTAGTAATAAGGTATAGCAGTAGTAATAAGGTATAGCAGTAGTAATAAGGTATAGCAGTCCATACATAATTGGGACCAGTCGAACCTATGCTTCTCCAGCGAGGAGCATCTTGGACACGTGGACTGTCCCCATAGATTTTAGATGATTTGATCAATATTGATGCAGGGCTCTGCTCTTAATTGTTCGTAAGTGCAGTCATATTGGTTGTCACAGCAAAATGACAATTTTACTATCAGATTCTGCAAAGATTCCCTTAGGGTGCACCACATTTTCGGGTCCAAAGGCTACTTGTAATACTGTACCACCACCAGGGGTTACAATAACTCTGAGAGGGGTGCTCTCCATTGTGAGACCTTTATGGCACTTCAGCTTTACCAGCTTTATCAGCTTTAAATACCCAAAATGGCTCAGGGGTCTTAGTTCCACTTTAGGGACTGCCAGAGATCAGAATGTGGGGGGCGGGGCATAAAAAGGATATGAGTCACTTATTTTCATTGTAGTCTAAATCAGGCATCCTCAAACTGCGGCCCTCCAGCTGTTGAGAAACTACAACTCCCATCATGTATTTATATAATCAAAAAAAAAAAAAAAAAAAAGTGGGAATGATGGGAGTTGTAGTTTCCCAACAGCTGGAGGGCCGCAGTTTGTGGATGTCTGCTCTAAATGCTCAGGCAAGATGGCTGTCCCCATAATCATATCCGGATTTAAAAAAAAAAAAAGAAAATTAAAACAGTAAGAAAAGAATATGCATCATCTTGCTTTAATTACTAATATATATATATATATATATATATATATATATATATATATATATATTTATATATATATATATATCTATCTAAGGATTCCCTTTAAGGTTTTGGGCACCAATCCAAGATCTATAACATGGACCCCAACTATTGTCTGCCATTTATGTTACACACGGGCCTCACTGGCCCCTAGGGCCAGGGTGTGACTGCTACCTCTACACTCCCTATAGGTTTCTGGATTGTGCCACTGTACTTATTTGGAGAAACTGTCAATACATCCTATTACTGTTTCTTTCAGTGTACCATACCTAATTGCTGATTTTTTTTATTTTTTTTGGGGGGGGTGGCACATTTCTACCTGTGAATATATCCTAAGGCTTTATTTACACCTCATGGTATTATTACAGTTGTGTGAAAAATCACAGCAAAAAAAAAACCCAAAAAAAACCCCATATAAACGGATGCTCAGGTTGGGGTCCCGTGCTAAAAAATTGTGGCTGCACTAGTTTGCGAGTTGCATCACAAACCTGTTCGGCCGTTGGCAGCTGTGATTTTGTCCATATGTGGCTGCCGCACCCAGGGCCCGAATCAGGGTCGTACTGGTAAACCTAGGGCCCATAAGTGGAATTTCTTTCTGGAGGTCAACCTGTGGAGTTGATTACAGGACCCACCCGTGGAGTTTTTTTTGGGGGGTGCACCCTACAGCTACCGTCCATGCCTCTTAGGTTATGTTCACACGGCTTACGACCCGCAGTTACGCCGTGTGGCCGGGGGAGGGAGCGGGGACCGGCACCTCGCCGACCCATAGAGACTCACTGCTAGCGGCGCGTATACGCCGCTGGAAAGTGACATGTGAATTATCTCCCCCCGCGGCGTATTCGCCGAGCGGGGAGAGGAGACGTAATCCATAGTTATCTATGAGAACTGTGCATTACCGTAATGAATGGGACGTTTTCAGCCCGTAATTTGCGCACTCCGGCGCGTAATTACGGACCGAAATACGGCCCATTTTAAGCCGTGTGAACATTACACTCTGCTTCCGGTCCTTTTTCCTCTGCTTTACCTAACAATGTATATGCAGTTTAAACAAAACTTTCAGGTTTGCCATGCTCGGGGGCCCACTGTGGGTTCCCCCGTTTGCCCGCCCGAGCCTGGCCCCCAGCTTTATAGGGAGCATTGTGACAGCAATACTCCTGTCCATGGGTGCTACATAATTAGTATAGGCACCCCTCTGAGCTGTGGGTTCTCATAGTCTCTCACTTCCTTCAGATTTCTCCTAGCACCTGCAAACCTTACCATCCATGCATGCATCAAATGCTTTTTTTGTAATGGATCTGGTTTTAAAAGTTCACATTATACAGGGTGCAGTAACATTTGAGCACATACCCCTATATACATAGCACATGATTAGTTGCAGATGACTCGTTAATGACATGCATTTACACATTTTGTACAAAACTATTTGGGGGAAAAACAAAAACTGATAACAGAGAACAATAGCTGCACCACAAATAGAAAGCATTGGGGTAGATTTGCACTAATATGTCAGATGAGGTATTTGCAGACATGTTTTGAGCGCACTATATTTATGACCCTCTTCCTCATCACTTTACCAACAATTGGCATATCCCCCCCAGTAGGCAATCACCTTGTTGGCATGCACTTTGCAGGAAATGGTACCTTCTCTCAGTTATACCAGTCTTTCTTAGTCTCCTCCATTGCCATGCTCTTCCTCTGTATCATAATCAAACACAAACCAAGGTACTCACCTAGAACCTGAACCAAATAATTGCCCTCATTGGATGCTGGGAAAAGCCCTTTCACCTTCTCTAAGTAGTGAATAAGAACTGGGGTGGATTCCTATAAAGCGATACTGTGAGAGTCTGTGTCAAATGTTCAAAGAAAAACATATGAAGTTCACAAGTAGTTATAAATAAAATGCATAAAGACGGTAGTAAAGCAAAATCTGTTATTATAGAGCCACATTCATATGACCATAATAATCTGCCCTGGATCACCATAAGCAAAAATACACCTGAATTATGGCAATGTGAAAGGGCCCTAAGACTGTGGGCGACAAGTATGATTTTTGCTGCTCAGGCGCCATTTTTTTTGCGTGCATTTGTAGCGTAGAATGCACCTGAATCTATGAATCTGTTCTACTGCGGGTCATTGATTTAGAGCTTTCTAGCTACAAAGCGACACTTCTGGCCCAGGTAAACCACTTTTAGGCTATGTTCAGACGGCGTAATGTTTGGGAGTCGCGCTGATCGGCGCGCACCCCCGCAACGTCGGCAGACCACCGGCCCCATAGACAGCCATTACTTGCGGCGAGTAAGCGGTGCAAATTAATGACATGTCACTTATCGCCCCGGGCGTACAATACGATCGTATTGTACTCCCGGGGTGAGGAGGCGTAATCCATAGTTGTCTATGAGAACTATGGATTACCGAAATGTGCCTGTGTGAACATAGCCTTAAAGTGCTCTACCTGTTCCAGCAGTAGTGTACCTGGATTTGCCAATAAACAGTCATAAATGTGTAGAATCATATGGTTGTGGTGCGACACGCCCCCCAATCTCAGGCGCATTACAATGTGCCGCGGGCGCTCTGTAATGCGCCTGATATTGGAGTGCGCCTGGTTATAAATATAGTGAACGGGGCTGCGCTAGTTTTTTGGTTCATAAGTGTCACCCTTAGAATCTGCAAAAATCCAACTGTAAACTGTCCCCATAGACAGTAATAAAATATCCAAGCTGTTGTCCACACAGCTCGGATTTAACTGAGGTAGAATTTCAAATCCAAAATCCGACCAAAATAATTAGGGCGTTCTATAATCCACCGGAAAACAGCAAATTATAGTACTGTTCTATGGCGCCCACAAGCCGCATCAATTAACGTGACAAACAACACATAACGACTGTAAAATACTTGTCGATTCTAATTAGATTCCGAGCAGTATTTTACACTCTGCCATGTAGATGCGGCCTAAGTGTAAGTTCACATGGCGTTTTGAATACGTTTTTCATAGTCGAAAAACGTATTCAAAAGCGCTGCGTAAACCGCATCCAACAAGTACCCAAAGTGTGCTGCGTGTTTGGACGCGTTTTTGCTGCAGCAGAAATGCACGGTAGATTTATATAGGGCATCTGCTGCGTCAAACGGATCAAGAATTGACAGGACAATTCTTTGAACGGATCCAAAAAAAAACACATCACAAAGACGCATGTAAAACACGCATCGGCGATCACTTACATTGAAAGCAATGTAAATCACACTGCACATTGTCAGATGTGTGTTTGGGTCCGTTTTGGATCTGAAACACGGATCTAAAAACGCATCTAAGAAATGCCATGTGAACATTCCCTAAGGGTCTGTCCACACACAGCAGCTGAGGTGGGGGTTTTGCTGCGTAGGTAAAACCCTTGAAGGGTCACCTGGCTCCAACTTTTGGAGATAGTGTCAGGGGCCATCTTGGCCCATATATGTGTCTGAGTATTTTTTTCTGCAGAATCAGAGATGGACTGGTGCAGAGATGGACTGGTGCAGTACAGGCTATCTAGATAAATAGGTTGATATTGCATTATAATGCTGTTTGTGTTTATATGGTTGACAGCTGGCACAATGAGCAGCGTGGCAATCAGGGCAGAACAGTCGGTACTGCTGTAAGGGGCCCGGCCACAAGGATGAAACAAAAATGGGTCCAATCACAGCTGCCACCATTACCTGCTGCTGCTGCACTCCTGAGATAGGTTTGGACAGCTTTACTCTGGTGACAGAAACAGTCCCCCTAACTTTACAGCCCCTGTTCTTTCTCTTAAAGGGGTTGTCTCACTACAATGATTAGCTTTCAACATGTATTGAACATTAAATGAAGACGTTTTCCAAGTATATTGCTTTGTTAATTTTTTTTTGTTGAGGAGCTACAAATGATTTTATCACCATCTGACGGTTCTCTGGTTTCTCTAGTGACCGACCTGTTTGCATCTTTTCCTCTGCTGTTTGTCTTATCTGATAGCAGGGAGTGATGTCATCACACAGGTCACAGCACAGAACTGCTGGCAGCCTGAGAGCTTGTGTGTTATCTGATCTTTCAGACAAAAGACACTAATTACTACTGTTTACTTTAGCTCAGAAGCTTCTATGGACCTCAGAGAAGGAGATTATTTATCTAATTAGCAGAGGTCTGAATACACAGAGCTCATATGCTAATTACAGACAGCTTGACCAGGAAGTGACAGGATGCATGAATGAAAGAATGCTGCTTTGCTCTATGAAACTGTGAGATGAGGCAACCCCTTTAAGTAAACTATACAGGTAGCAAGTGAGTCTTTCTCCCCATCCTAGCGTCATGATATGAGTGTTGTGTGCCCATCCACAAAACCCCTGCCATGGTACTTCTCACACTCCTCCTTCCAAAGTCACTTTCCATTCCCCGAATTAACCCAGCACCCTTCTCCACACGAGGTTCTGTCATCAAGTGTCTCCCACTTGCACCTGGCAGACCTACGGTACTACCTACCTATTGTATCCTTCACATTTCCCTTGCCAGGTGGTGTCTCCTCCTGCTCACCATCCTGTCCATTCCGTTTCCATTACCGCCCATGTTCCTGCCACGTGGTATTTCCCTCCCAACAGAGCGCTTTACTCTAAATTAGGTGGTTGGAATTTTTCATGTAATTTTTTAAAGTTCCCTTATGTACATTACTTCCTAGCTCGTGTCTGACTTCCCCCTTGTGAGATAATTGCTTGCCAGTTCTTCTTCCAGGCCAGCTATGGCCTCAGAGGTGTAAGTATTATCAGATGGACCTGATAAGTATCAAGAAACCCCCTCCATGGTACAGAAAAAGATTTCTCTATTTTCCTTTCGTGTACTGCTCATCATTAAACTATGGTCTAGTCTAATCTTATCTATCCCTTTCTAGAGAACGATAGAGCGATCATTAGGTCATTACCTGCTTTTTATAAGGAGACTAGAGATATGCAGCACCAACAGTAAACTCCATTCAGGAGTTTTATCTCACAGCCAGATAATATTTTAGATGTATTTGTAATTGCATAGGATGGCTGAAATAAAATAAGAAAATACTGCCAAAAATTTTAAAAATAATAGTTTGCCATGAATATTGGTTGTAACAACTATATTCCTTTCTGTGGAAAGTGTCCCATTAAGGACTCTGCCTTATCTCCCAGAACCACCACACTTGAGAATTGTATATCGTGTAACCAAAGTGCCAAAATGGAAAAAAAAATTGAGCTCTAGTTTCTGAAACCATGTTTTTTCTACTGCACTGTTCCTCTATGGTGGTCACCATCAAGACCCTCTACCTCGGACGGACCCGCTCCTGCTATCTTAGTCCATTACAACCACACCAGCAGCAGCAAGTGTCCTCTGTAACATACAGTAGACATCGTTCTGCAACCTTTAAGCCCTTAAACCCTGTGGTTAATAGCAACTGCGGTATCTGTCACCCCTATCAGCACCCCTACAATGCGAATGTAATATGCCATCGTGGCAGCCATAGGCCTAATGAGGGCCACAGGTCTACTATCTTTGTACACCTTCATGGGCGTAACTATAGACATAGCAACTGCAATGGTGCCCAGAGACAGAGGGGGTCCACTCAGGCCCAAGAACAATATGGACCACATGTATGAACTGTGAAGATCTAAAACTTTCTTTGCTGCCCATAGCAACCAATCAGAGCCCATAGCAACCAATCAGAGCCCATAGCAACCAATCAGAGCTCATAGCAACCAATCAGAGCCCATAGCAATTAATCAGAGCTCATAGCAACCAATCAGAGCCCATAGCAATTAATCAGAGCTCATAACAACCAATTAGAGCTCATAGCAACCAATCAGATCCATAACAACCAATCAGAGCCCATAGCAACCAATCAGAGCCAAAGAAACCAATCAGAGCCCATACAAACCAATCAGAGCTCATAGCAACCAATTATAGCCCATAACAACCAATCAGAGCTCATAGCAACCAATCAAAGCCATAGCAACCAATCAGAGTGCCCTTTTCACTTCATAGAGTGTTCTGAATAATAAAAGCTGAGCTCTGATTAGTTACTATGACCTCTGATTGGTTGCTATGGGCAACAAAGAAAGTCTTACACCTAGATAGTTTTGATACATGTCCTCTTATGTATTTTTGTAGGGTGAATCACGTTGGTATCTTTCTGCCATCTATCAGAACTTTGTGGTTTCCCTAATATATATGGCATTATATTTATTTATGACTTTTATGTATCTGTTTTAGTTTCCTTAAATTAAGTAGTGAGACACATCCCATTTTACTATAGGGTCCTATGGATTCTAGCTACGCCCCCATACACCTTCTCAACACTTTCAGGCCTAATAGGCAGATTAGAAATCTTTAGGGATTTCCACGTAGTGTATTGCCCTTTTTGCAGAAATGTGCCGCTGGCGGCGGTCTGTGTGTGTACATGTATAATTACATGTGTGCCGCAGCCCTGCCAGTGGCACCCAGGTTTGCATACGTTTTTTCAGAAATGTTTTTGTGTGCAGAAACATACGTTATACTTGGTGTACATTGATTTTAACCTATATGGGAGGGAAGGAGTGCTTCCATTTTGGGTTTCTGTCCCCGCCCACTCTCACAGGCTGTCATGGGAGGGGCAGCTTGCAGGTTGGGTGTTTTTTTTATTTTTTCTCTCTGAATAATGGAGGTTGGTTGACCCAGTGAGAGGCCTGATGGGCTCGACTGAGAGGTAAAGATAGGATAGGACTGCCCGATTTTGAGATCACGTTGAAAGTCGTGGGCAGCTTAAACATCTTTTGATCAAAATATGTGAACCGAGAGTCTCAAAGTTTTTTCATGTATAATAGGCAGACAGGCACAATTACACTGCAATCCAGAACTATTGTAGTGTATTATATGAGCGATCGTGCTAATAGAAGTTCTAGTGGGACTAAAATACCTAAAATAGAAATAATGTTTAAGATATTAAAAAAGCAAAAAACAAAACAAAAAACTTTTTCTCCATTAAAACGGTTGATTATGTCATAAAGTAAAAAGTATCTCTAAACAAAAAATCTATGCCAAATTCACAGCATAAATGTTAAGGCTTCCAACCTAGACTATGGCGAATCAGGATCAGGCGCAGGCTCCTTAGACGTAAGAAACTTTTTCAATGCTTAAAAATAGGACAACGCATTTTGTATTAAAACTTCATCAGGTTCCCAGGATCCTGAGTGGAATCTGGGCGTGAGAAACAGCAGGGGCTGCGATATTCAGCGTACAGCTGAGTGGAGAAGCAAGTGTGAGGAGTGTTGTGCTAACCCCATGCACAGCCGAAATAGGTGAGTGCACACTTTGGGCGACATGTATGAACGGGGCCATTTGCTATATTTTTAACCAAGCATACTCCGATATCACCTGCGGCACTTTGTAATGCGCCTGAGGTGGGGGGCGTGCTGGAGGCGTCACACTACAACCGTACGAATCTACACATTTATAGTTTCAGTATGGCAAATCCAGGCGCATTACTGCTAGAACAGGTAGAGCACTTTAATAGTAGTTTACCTGAGCCTGAAATTTTTGGTTTTGCGCTAGAATGAGCCTGACTTATGACCCGCAGTAGAACAGGTTCATAGATTCAGGCGTATTCTACACTACTATTGTGGGCAATAAAATTGGCGTCTGGGCGCCAAAAATCATACATGTCACCCTTTATGTTTGGATTCTTTTACTTCTGAGGAAGAAATATACTTGGACATGCGGTATTGCACTAGGAAGCAGTCTTTTCTGTTTTGTTTTTGTTTCTGAGGATAAAATAAAAAGTACACATTGTTGACATCTCCACATCTGTCATGCCACTTCCTGTAAAATGATCACATTATTCAATGAATATCAAAAACAAAGCACCAGAATTGCTAAACTTGGTCAACTTATCTCCACAAAAAATGGAATGAAGTGATCAAAAAATCTAATTTACCCCAGAAATGTTTTAGTGAAAGCTTCAGCTAGCCCCACAAAAGACAAGCCCTTACACACCTCCCTCGGATATGGCAACGCAAAAGGAAACAACCTTTTTATTTTAAAAAAAAGTACAAAACTTTAAAACACAGTATACATTGAGTTGCGCTGAAATCATGCTGACCCGCAATATGAAGGTAACATGTTATATGTGCTGCATTGTGCTGTCTTTTTCCATTTCCCCCAGAAAGATTTAATAAAAGTTCATCAATAAGTTCTATATACCTCAAAATGGAGGCTTTGAAAGTGATAACTTATCACACCAATCAGGCCCTCATACTGCTACAATGATAGATAGAAAGAGTGATGGGTTTCCAAATGCCATACTGAAAAAAAAAATAAAATAATGTTGCCTTCCTAAGACCCCTCCAAACATTGTTTATCCTAAAGCGGTGTTTCCACCATAGACTTTGATGGTGTATCGCTAGTTTGAAGGGTGCAGGTTCTACCTCTGGGACCTGAACCTATCTAGGGAACAGGCCCCTGAAAGTTACGACTCAGTATGGAGAGCCAGTTGTGCTTGCCCACTACTCTCCATTCTGTTCTATAGGAGTTCTAAGTACAGCTGAACGCTGTATTGGAACTCTTATAGAACAGAAGGGAGAGTCTTGCATAAGCTCTCCATTTCCAGCTATAATTTTTGGGGGCTTGTTCCCAAGTTAAATGTTCGTCCCAGACGTGGGACCCGCACCTTTCAAACTGTAATGGCATATCCTAGCGAAACACTATCAACATCTGTGGTGGGAACAGGGCCGTGACGATGGCTAGGCTAAGGTAGGCGATCGCTTAGGACGCCATACCTCTGCCTGCCACTAGGGGGCGCAGGTATGGAGCCGGCTCAGGAGCTGAGCCGGCTCCATACATAGCAGGTGCCGGCCAGTCACTGCTGCCACCTTCATAAAGCAGGAGGGGCAGCAGTTTACATTCATCCCCCCTGCTCCCTCCCTGGGGGGTCAGGGAGGGAGTAGGGGCAGCAGTTTGTAGTGCGCAGGGGAGGTTATACACTCCTCTCACCTCCCTGCGCTCCTCTGGCAGCTTCTTGTCACATGACAGGAAGCTGCCAGAGAAGTGCATGCTGGGGAGAGTGGGCGGAGCTTCGGCTCCTCCCTAACACGGAGTGTGGACATAAGAAGATGGGAAGCTGGTGAGTGCTTACTAAGTGGGGGAGGAATTAATGCAGAGGGAGAGATGAACTGGAGCAGAGGGAGAGATGAACTGGAGCAGAGGGAGAGATGAACTGGAGCAGTGGGGGAGATGAACTGGAGCAGAGGGAGAGATGAACTGGAGCAGAGGGGGAGATGAACTGGAGCAGAGGGAGAGATGAACTGGAGCAGAGGGAGAGATGAACTGGAGCAGAGGGGAGGGATGAACTGAAGCAGAGGGGAGATGAACTGGAGCAGAGGGAGAGATGAACTGGAGCAGAGGAGAGATGAACTGGAGCAGAGGGAGAGATGAACTGGAGCAGAGGGGGATGAACTGGAGCAGAGGGGGAGATGAACTGGAGCAGACGGGGAGATGAACTAGCAGAGGGGAGAGAACTGGAGCAGAGGGAGAGATGAACTGGAGCAGAGGGAGAGATGAACTGGAGCAGAGGGAGAGATGAACTGGAGCAGAGGGGGGGGTGAACTGGAGCAGAGGGGGAGATGAACTGGAGAAGGGGGGTGAACTGGAGCAGAGGGGGGTGAACTGGAGCAGAGGGGAAGATGAACTGGAGAGGGGAGGTGAACTGGAGCAGAGGGGAGAGATGAACTGGAGCAGAGGGAGAGATGAACTGGAGCAGAGGGGGAGATGAACTGGAGCAGAGGGAGAGATGAACTGGAGCAGAGGGAGAGATGAACTGGAGCAGAGGGGGAGATGAACTGGAGCAGAGGGGGAGATGAACTGGAGAGGGGGGTGAACTGGAGCAGAGGGGGAGATGAACTGGAGCAGAGGGAGAGATGAACTGGAGCAGAGGGGGAGATGAACTGGAGCAGAGGGGAGATGAACTGGAGCAGAGGGAGAGATGAACTGGAGCAGAGGGGAGATGAACTGGAGCAGAGGGAGAGATGAACTGGAGCAGAGGGAGAGATGAACTGGAACAGAGGGGAGATGAACTGGAGCAGAGGGGAGATGAACTGGAGCAGAGGGAGAGATGAACTGGAGCAGAGGGAGAGATGAACTGGAGCAGAGGGGGAGATGAACTGGAGCAGAGGGAGAGATGAAGTGGAGCAGAGGGAGAGATGAAGTGGAGCAGAGGGGAGAGATGAACTGGAGCAGAGGGAGAGATGAACTGGAGCAGAGGGGGCGATGAACTGGAGCAGAGGGAGAGATGAACTGGAGCAGAGGGGAGAGGAACTGGAGCAGTGGGGAGAGATGAACTGGAGCAGAGGGAGAGATGAACTGGAGCAGAGGGGGAGAGATGAACTGGAGCAGAGGGGAGAGATGAACTGGAGCAGAGTGGGGGAGGAACTGGAGCAGAGTGGGGGAGGAACTGGAGCAGAGGGAGAGATGAACTGGAGCAGAGGGAGAGATGAACTGGAGCAGAGGGGGAGAGTTAATGGAGCAGAGGGGGAGTTACTGGAGCAGAGGGGGAGAGTTACTGGAGCAGAGGGGGAGAGTTACTGGAGCAGAGGGGGAACTGGAGCAGGGGGGGAACTGGAGCAGAGGTGGAGAGTGGTGCAGAGGGGGATAGTAACTGGTGCAGTGTGGGCTAGGAACTGATGCAGAGGGGGAGAGGAATTAGTGCAGGAGGGCAGGCACCATTTTTTAGGAGGGAGGGGGGCGCCATTGACCGTATTTGCCTAGGGCACCAAAATGCCTTGTCCCGGCCCTGGGTGGGAACACCCCTTTAAGAGGTTGACACGGCAAGGAACCAGGGTGTCATTTTGTGTAAGTTAAATTAGTTGTCACTTTCCCAAGCCAAAAATGAAGGAAGACACACCCAAATAAAGACATAATAGAATATGGGACCCGTACACATATCATTATGGGGCCATATTTTAAGGCCATTAAAAAGAATGGACTGGGACCATGATGCCAAAGGTGATCTCCTTGTAAGGTGGTGGGTTTAACCTGAGAACCACAGCTGGAGAGCCCCAGGTTGACTAGATCTGCAGCAGAATGAGCTGTCAGGCAGAGGGTTAAAAGCATTAGACGTAGTGAGATATGTGTTGTGTTTCGTAAGTCTATGGTTAATCTTGGTAAGATAGCTCGCCTCGCTAGAACTGACACAGTTACACAGTTCCTCTTTGTCATACTGCATTACTGAAAAGACACTCCCATGTCACAGATTGTCCCATCCCTCTGCATTCGGTGCAATGACTCGGGGGTCCGAAGATTAGGACCTCTAGGCAAAGACACCTTCCAGACCCCAAGGAGTGCCCATCTCTTCTTCCTTGCAACCTTCCTGCAACATGAACCGTAAGGACAGCAAAAGGTGAGGCTCCGTCTCCACTTGTGTTGAGGCACCAGTTGTGGGCTCCAGATCTTGGTTTCTCAAGGAGATCACACACTGAGAGAACTGTGATCCTTTAGCTTTTGTGTAGCTGATATTTGTAAGTATATCAAGAAAACTAGCAGTCCTGAGACATCAGTTCCTGATTTAGCCTGATTTCTGCTTTTTTTTGTGGTATACAGTATATAGCTCTGGGTGGCCAATTTTGAAAGGGAAGGGCTGGATGCTGTATTTATAGTTAGAACCGCTTGTTTGGAGATTTAGTTATAAGTCGGAAAAATGGAAATTGCATTGTGTGTGTGTGCATATGATGCACACAAGTTGGAGTATCCACAGGGACTACTGGATTACTGGTAAAATACCCCCAAAAAATCCATAGCAAAGCTAAGCGGCAAGGGATCTGCTTCAAAATCAGGTTCTGGCTGCCAAATGTTGGACATCCAGGAGACTGCGGTGATATTGCCATATGGCAAGTGATCTACTCTACTGTTTCGGTTTCTATAATTTTCAATAGCTGTTGGTCAAACACTCATTTGACTGACAGCTATTCCACCTAACCCCCCAATACACATGGACACACAGCTTGGCAATGGTGAGTTAGCCTTGGCAATGGATGTAGCTTATCTCCAAAAAGAACATCAGGTATTGAAATTCGGCATGCCCTATCCTTCTTTCCCCTCAACATAATCTGTAGGGAAGAATCAGGAGGCCACTACTAATGTAAGATAGTTAGCCACTCCAGCTCAGTTAGTAGGCCGACTTTTCTCTAAAGTGTATAGGGGCCTTTAGGTTATGATGGGATTGTCTTCACCTGGACCTCCTGGGATTTGTTGTATTTGGTACTGTTGTTGTGTCAGAACCTGGATCAACCAAGGGAATCCCATAGTGGTCCAGTCTAAGGTGTTTTGGCTTCCGAAGCTTGGTCCAAGGTGTGTCACTGATGTTATGGAAGAGATTAAGCTTGCTCTTTCAAGAAATATTCCTGCTGCAAACATTTGGGATGTCGATAGGATTTACCATAAATGTATGATTTATTAGTGTACAACCCCAGTAATCTTGAGAATTGTAGGCTATATTTACACAACCATTTTTAAAAGGATTGTCCACTTCCTAATAAAATCTAATAGGCAGTTCCTGGGGCCTCATTAGAATAAAGAAAACGTATACTTACCTTCCTAAGGTCCCCAGGTCTCTCCGGTCTTCTGTTTTTTTCTTCCAAACTGGGACATCACTGCTGCTTCCGCTGATTGACTGCAGCAGTCACATGCCAACAATTTACATAACTGTTCAGAAGTGAACGTAGATAGAGACATGTGACCCCCTGCAACCAATCAGTAACTGCAGTGGTGATGTCCCCGTTAGGAGGTAAAAGAAAGAAAACAGGAGACCGGGGAGATGCTGTTATCAGTGACCAGAGAAAGGTGAGTTTAAGTTCTTTTTATTTTAATTTGGAACCAGGAGCTGACTTTTTATTCTGAAGTAGACAACCCCTTTAAACCCATTCCCCATCAGATTCCATGTCAAAATTCACTTGAAAATGTGAGTCCCATTCATCTGAATGATCAGTCTGCGCTGTAGTACACACTGTGAACTACAGTGTGGATTTTTTTACACCACAAATTTCACATCTATCATGCAAACAAAAAAAAGAATAGCCATGTCCATTCTTTGAAGCGGATTCCGCTCGGATTCCATGTTGGGCAGGCGTGACATGGGTTAGCCCCATTGAAATGGAGAGGTGCAAATTACCTCTACAAAGTTAAAATCCGAAGCAGAAATCCAAACTATCAACTAGGATTTCTACCTCTGATTCCAGATTGAATTTTTCTGTTTGAAAAAAGTCAACTTGTGAACATACACTTAGGGTGACTTGTATGTATTTTGGCACCCAGACAACAATTTTTTTGCGCGCATTAGTAGTGTAGAATGCACCTGAATTTATGAACCTGTTCTACTGCGGGTCATAGATTAGGCGCTTTCTAGCTCCAAAACAACAATTCAAGCTCAGGTCAACCACTTTTAGCTTGGGCTGGCTGTTCCAGCAGTAATGCGGCCAGTTTTGCGTCCTCTCGACATAAATGTGTAGAATCAAACGGTTGTGGTGCGACACGCTCCTATAACGCCCCCCGATCTCAGCCGCATGACAAGGTGCCGCGGGCGCCCAATAATTTGCCTAAATTTGGAGTGCACCTGCTCATACATCTAGAGAACAGGGCATACATGTCGCCCTTAAAGTCTTGAGATTCCTTTTATAAAGGAAAGTTAGCCATGCATATGTGGTCCTCTCCCTTATGCTCAATAGACAATATGGATAAAGATAAGTAAGCATTCACCTTATCTCTAAAAATGCTGAGTACAGAACCTCCATTCTTGTTATCATGGTTCCATTGGTGGTACTTTAAATTCAAGGCCTGCAAGGCAACTCCAGTAATCCACGTTATTTTATATGGCCTTTGAGAGCTTAGACACAGTGAACAGGGATGGACAAGGTCCAGATGAACTGTCAATGAAGAATGCAGCCAGCAATTGGCAGAGACAGAAGTGCCAGCACAGTGACTGGGCACCATCTTGGATTTGGAGCTCTGATGCACACCTCCACAATGCTGTGTTCAGCAATTTTCAGGTGATGGCACAGCTGTGGAAGCCCTAACCAGGCCTCATAGCCACCCTCCAAGGCAGATAGCTTAGTGTTAAAGATGTGGAAGGGGCCGGCTATTATACAACCTTAAAGGACATCTTGGCCTTTTACTGCTCATGTGATGCACCAAAGCCATTTTGAGGGCAACCGTAACGCTGATGTGTCCCTTAAGGAAAATGAATTTGACACCCCTGACATATCATATCAACACGCTATACATGTTAGAGGAAGGAAAACCCATTTCCAAGTGTTCTCCAGGTTTATCCCAAAAATTTATTTATTACATTTATTTATTTATTACATTATTCAATTTTTTATTACATAAAAAGTTATTTATGAAAAATTGTACAATTTTCCAATATACTTTTTGTATTCATTTGTCAAGGTTTTTAAAAAAAATCTTCTTGTCATTCACAGAGAATATTAAATTTGTGGTTCTAGTGGATAAAAATCTGTCCTGGTTATGTGGAGTTTACACCGGCCCTTGACTTGTAGTATATGAATATATTGACATCTGTATGTCTAAGGAACTGTAGGGTAAAATAAGAGGGGGTGCAGTGGATGCAGTTTCAACTGGCCTTGGTGCCTAATGCCCTTTACCACGTAAGGAGACACCAGTATAATAGATGGCACATAATAGATGGGAGCCATGAAATACATTTTGCTGTAAGTTACACCTCTAGCAAGTGTGCTTGTTCACCTGTGGCGGACAAATCTTCTTAGGTGCCGTTCACACGGCTTATTTCGGGCACAGATTCCAACCGTATTGCGCGCCGTACTGCGCTGCAATGCGGCTGGAATCCGTGCCAGCCATTACGGTAATCCACAGTTCTCATAGAGAACTATGGATTCCGTCTCTCCTCCCTGCAGGGCGAATACCGGGCGGGGAGAAAGTGACATGTGCATTATCCCGGCGGGATACGCGCCGTGGATAATGGATGTCTCTGGGGCCGGCAAGCTGCCGCCCCCCGCCCCTCCCGGTATTCAAGCCGTAATTGCGGGCGAAATCCGTCCCGCAATTACGGCTTGAATAAGCCGTGTGAACCCCGCCTTAGAATTAATGGGGCGAGATGTTTTTAAAAGCAAAGTAATTTAAGTAATATTGCTTGCATCTGGAGCCACGTGATCATTTCCTTTAAAATAATTTTTGGTCCATGGTAATTGCTTAAAGGGGTTCAAAAATAAGCTGATCACACTGACACACTTCCTGGAACCCTAAGCGCTCAGCTGTAATCTGTGGGGACTAAGGCAGTAAGTGATCAATTTACCTCTAGTGCCAAAAACGGAGAAATGAAGTGCTACACAGTGCCCATTCAAATCAAAGGGTTGTTTGTATAATGGGCCTTCCACAGACACTCTCTTACTAAGTGCTATCTGGCGATGACATTACTTATCCTGAAATTCTATAATAGGCCAGGCCATATTCACAGTTAGGTGCTGGAGGTCTGTGGGCACCACAGTCACATCCAGAGGATTGAGTCCCAGTGAGGTTCCTTTAGTTACAGGATACTGCTCCTAGCAACTAGGGTCAACATCTCTGAATTCGTATGCGCCATTTTTTATTTTTTTTTTATTGTTTTTATTCAAACTGCACATGGAAATTTTACATTACATCATGTCCAATACATGTATCAATGAGAAGCAGGTATCATTTAACATCATACAATTCAGTTATTAACATGTCCCAACCAAAACAACTGTACATAGTGTACTACACACATAGATCTACAAATGCACATAGATCTCCATAGCAGTCATGTTTTTTTTCCCTTCTTTTTCCCCTCCCACCTTAGAATGGTCACCCAAACTTAGCCTGGAACACCGTAGCCAACATCCAAGCAACTATGCTTTCAATTTGAAACCTGTTCACTTTCTGGCATTGGCGACAGGCACACGATATCCCAATCTCCACCCTCAGCGCACCTTTCCGGACTCCCCCCCCTCCTCCCCACCTCCCCGTGCATGTTCATCAAGGTGCAAATGTTGCATGGGTCTTCTATTAGGCAGAGAGGTCTCCTACAATCACCCCATCCCCTTCGTAGGTTATTTCAACCGGCTTCTACACACAGTGGTTCTAGCTAACTATGGGGTCAGTTACATGTTTATTACCATTGTTTCCAAACTGGTTGTCAATAAATTGCTTATCATTGAACCCCGCTGGGTCCTTTCTGGTGTGTGCATGGTCAACGGTTCTCTTCCCAATAATTGCTGCTCCATATATCAAGATGTCATCCCAAAGCAGATACGTAAGGTTTGTATTGCGTTTGGCGGGAGATAGGCTATAACTACGCCCCATACTTGAAAAAACTTTTTTTTCAACCATTTTTTTTAACTTGGCACCAACACACCAATTCTAAATAGATATAGAGGAGTGTATAATACAACAGTATTACTGAGAGTGTTATGTGGCAAACTTTGTATGGTGCATAGAGTGTAGTGCGCCAAAGTTTATATAACAGTTTCTCATCAAACTTTGCATCATTCTAAGTGCATTAAAATCTATAGAACAGTGTGCCAGCAGTTTTTTTGGCACAATATATGCCAAAAACTACAGCATGTGAATTCACAGATGTTGTCCTAAGTCTCTAAAATATATCCACAATGCCCTCACAATGTTAGCCACAATGCCCCTAGTTGTTAACCATAATGCCTCCTTTTATTGTTAGTAAGAATGCCACCCTTATTTCTAGACATGGTGTCCACCAGCTGTCAGCCACAAGTCCCCAGTACTGCCAGCTACAAGAGCACCCAATAGTCCGCCTAATTAGCCCCACAATGCCAGCCACAATACCACCCAGTGTCTGCCACATTGCCCCTATATTTCCATTATAACCCCATTGCTCACCACATTTCCCTCATATTGCCAGTTGAAAATTTTCACCCCAGTTTTCTGCCTCATTGCCCCCATATTTCTAGCTACAATATTTTCAGCCGCAATGCCACCAATTCCCTGCAACAATAGTTATTATGGCATTCAGGACCAGAGGAAGAGGATGGTGACATCAAACAACCACAGGGGTGTTATCCCATCACTTCATGGGGGCTTTACCAGTCATAGTATAGATGTTTTATCCTATCATGGTTTGGGGTTGTTGTCCAGTCCAAGATGTCTTTGGCATTATTTGGTCACTGTATGGTGGTAATATTTGTTACTATTTAAGGGTAGGGCAGCATTTACATTGATCAATCTTGCCATAAATACCAATGATTTTAACAGCATCACAATTGATAATGGATAATAAATCATAGTTTTATCATTGATCTCGTATGGTAGCAATGAGCAATTATTATTTCGATTACTCAGAAACAAGCGATTCATGATGATAATTGGCAAGTGTAGTGGGGCTTTAATGGAGGCATATTCAGGCCTAGTGATAGGGCAGTATACACTGTAAATATGGCCCTGGTTATACATATAGGATACAAGGAAATGAGTTTTCTAAGTTGAACAACCCCTAAATAGCAGTTCCCTTCTATAATATTATCATTAGAGCTGGCCTTCCCAACATATGGCCAGCAGGCCACTTGCAGACCACCAAAGTATTTTTAGCAGGCTGGGAACCGTACAGCAAAGGAATGTGACTTGTGCAAACCCCATCCTAAAATGGGCATACTTAACAGTTTGGGGACTGTCAGGAGGCGTTCTCAGGTGGTCTAAGGGATTTCCCAGGCAGTCTAGGGTGATCCAAGGCAGATTGGGGACATTCCTGGGCCGGTTTTGGTACCCACTTCCCGCCAGGTTGTGCAGGTCTGTATTAGAGGGGTATAGGAAGAATGCACATTTTTATAAATTGACATCAGGATATGGACTGAAACTACTGTGTTACTTTAGCGCAGGTTTAAACCTTCTTCTTCAGGCAAGGGTGAGGTGTCATGGGCAACTCAAAATACATATAGGCCATTAGGGCAAACAGAGTTCTGGTCAATGAAGAAGCTGTGACAGGGATCGGAGAGGAACGTCAGCCCTATCTGCCACACAAGTCAACTAACGCTACCAGGAGAAAGTCATACTAATTCTATTCTGCCTTCTCCTGACAGAATGGGCCCCTCCTTTGTAACTAATTGATCCTGTGTTGTAATGAAGCCTGCACTTTAAAGGGGTTTTGCCACAAAGTAAAATTGACGTGAGAAGCTTGCAAATTAAATAACAAACATTTTCACCATTCATTATTATTAAAAATTCTGCACCATTTTTGATTTAGCTGCTCCTTTAGGGATCGATTGTTTACATCTCATCTCCAGGTGATACGACCAGGGCTGAGCACTCCTCAGTCCTGGTCGCACATGCTCAGAAATCACTCCTCCTCTCAGGCAGCTACTGAGTGTTCAACGCCAGGTGCTGTCCCTCTACTCCTGTCCTCTGTCCGCCTTAGTAATTAGTCAAACAGTGCAAATAAATAAAAAGTAACCTCAATGAGGTCTGTGCATTGATACAGAAAAAAACCCCCACAGGTTTGGTTCCTGCAGGATTTGAACCTAGGGCCCTTGTGCCTGGAGGCAAAAACTTTACTTCTCAGCTACTCACAATGCTTTAGATAAACAGACCTTTCTTTGACTACAGAGAGGAAAGGCCTGGTGAGGTCAGCCTGCTGGGTCATAAGATATGCAATTCAAACAAATCACAGAACTGAGATTGTGGCAAAACCCCTTTAAGATATTATGGCCAACATTTATCAGTGTATTCACACCTCTTATACACATCAGTTTGTTAGAGGCATTAAAAGTCAATGTGGCTTGCTGATTGATCAGGATTTAGACAATTTTCTAAAAGTTTACGAAAATTTTCAAATGATTCACATACAAAAGGTGTTGTACTGTACTTTTATCTAATGTAAAAGTGAATGGTAGTGATGGCGACTTGGAGACCAGTTCATTTGAGTTCTTGATAAAATGCAAAAATGAAGCTTACAGATTTGTCATTTTCACAGAAAATCTCGCCTGGAGCTTACCAGTCAAACCATTAACAGCAATGGAGTCGTTGTCACTGTTAAGGGTCGGCATAGTCAGGGTCGGAGGAGGAGACGGATGACTTGTCCAAGCCCTGCGGAAATTAACAAGGCTCTTGGGTCTGTCACACTGGAGCAACTGGGAAAAAGCTGCAGTCTGGAAGAACTGATGGAGAAATGCATACAATCATTTGGTAAATCAAAGCTTACCTCACATGGTCTTCATCTAGAAGCTGCATCAAGGCACCGAATATATTTACTGGTAGAGATGATCGATTTCCCAAAAATCGAGATCGAGTAGGTTTTCCGGTCACGATCGATCCGATTTTTTCTCGTAAAATCGCGATTTTTACCCGATTTTACAAGAAAAAATCGTATTGAAAAATCGTATCAGACTCGCTTTCCACTATTCTCGATTAAATCGATCAACACTATTTACTGGTAGTACCTAAAGTTGACCATATACAATAGATAAAATTCTGTCAGCCTAAGTGTGCTGGCAATTAAATGGGTTTTCTCACTACACCATTTGGCAGCCGTTTATGGTGGTTGCTAAGCAGAGCTTGTGAAATAGAGAGGCGTGTTTCTCCTCCCAGCAGGGCGTATGTGCACGTGAGAATTCATTCTGTGTGAGCTGGTGGAAGGGAGAGGTTCTCAGCTGTCTTTGGAAGTGAAAAGCTAAGTGTAACTCCATAGTGTATATCTACATTTCTCGCTCTATCTACATACTTTGTAATTAGAATAGGCATTTGACATTCAGGACTCTGGGAAAGATGGGTGATTTATTTTTCTCTGTCTCTCTCTCTCTCTCTCTCTCTCACACATAGTGATATATCCTGCAGATTATTATACCTCTGCCCTCTACAGATCTGCAGAACAAAACTATATGCTTTATCTGTTTGTATTTACATGGGACTGCACATGATCTCTCTTTCTGCTGCAGGACCTCTGATCGCTGTCAGTGAAAATATTCCCCCCCGCACACTACATCACACCTACCACTGCTTGCTGTCAGTGAATATCTCACCTCCGCACACTATATCGCACCTACTACTAAATCTGTCAGTGAAAATCTAACCCCCGCACACTACGACACACCTACAACTGCTTGCTGTCAATGAAAACCTTACCCCCGCACACTACATCGCACCTACCAATGATTGCTGTTACTGAAAATCTCACCCCCGCACACTACATCGCACCTACCACTGCTTGTTGTCAGCGAAAATCTCACCTCCGCACACTACGTCGCACCTACCACTGCTTGCTGTCAGTGAAAATCTCACAATCGCACACTACGTCGCACCTACCACTGCTTGCTGTCAGTGAAAATCTCACAACCGCACACTACGTCGCACCTACCACTGCTTGCTGTCAATGAAAATCTTCTCTCTCTCTCTTCTCCCTCATATATGCCATCCCGTTCACGACCGGGGCAGGACACTTCATTGCTAAGCTCTAATGAAACAGCCCATTCTCTTACACCATAGCACTTTGCTTATGGTAACCAAGGACGGAAATGCTTGCATTTTTGGTCTCCTCATTTTAAACTATAATTTTCGTAGCGAAAAAACCCCTTTAAATCAAAATTCTCAAATGTACAGTATCTGGGGCCCATTATACATAATGGCAAACTGGTCAATTACCCTGCGCTCCTGATTCCTAAGTGGTCCCAAAAGATTTGGTTCCTCAGGAACAAACTAACACTACATAGTAATATTTAGCGGCATAATTGGGTAAATGAATTGCTGTGTAATATGGGATCTTTAATGGATTAATACTTAAATTTCCACATATTATTCGCCTGGTTTGTTGGTGTTATTTGCTTTGTTTAAGGGAATACTATCTTGGCACAATAGGCCGGTGATATGTGGCAGTAAATCAAGAAAAACTGTCTTAAAATGGCAGTCGAATAAGGCACTTCTATGCTTGCTACCCAGGCCTCCACTGTTCTCTCTTGAAGTTGGGCTATGGAGATTTACACAAATTAATTTCCCAAATGACCTGTGTAAAGTTGGCCATAGCAGAACCAGCCATTTTTGGTTGGACCTAAAGACAGTCTTGTGTTCATGGTTGGCCACAAACTGGATCTGTCAATAGATATCTTGTATTGCTAGCTTAAAGGGGTTGTCTCACTTCTTTGAGTACATCTTCCTCAAGTCTGCTCCTGAGCTTAAAAAGAGGAGCGTCAATATTCAAAATCCTGGGTGGTACATTGTGTCAATGTGCCCTTTACATCTCCATGCCGCAACACTGTACGGTGCACTTGAGATGCTGCCATGACAGTAATACACAGCAGCATCGGGACTCTAATGTGTAGCAGTGTCTCATACCTTACTAATAACGGCATACAGGCTCCTCCTAAAAGCATTGAGATGCTCTAGTTGTGGTGGCCAAGGTCAGGAGGATCTGTGCATGCCCCAAAATGCACAATCCTGAGAACCCGGCCACCAGCGACGTAAAAATGAAGATGGTTTTGCAGCCACCAATGAAACCATATGTGGTCGGGAACCAAGACAACAACAGAAGAAGCCACCGAGGTCTGCACTGCAATAAGTGATTAAACAGAGCAGATTTTTGTAATAAAACTAAATTACATAAATTAAGATTTACATGTAAGAGACACTGTGAGTCCCTTTTGTTATAATGGGAATAACCCTTTAAGACAATGTTCACACGGCTTATTGCCGGCGTAATTGTGGGGCCGGATTTCGCCCCGAAATTACGCTGGCAGCCGTGCAGCGGGGACGGGGTGGGAGGCCTGCAGCTCGCCGGCCCCATAGACTGTCATTACACGCCGTAAATAATTCACATGTCACTTTCTCCCCCCTCGGCGGTTTCGCCGAGCGGGGAGAAGAGACGGAATCCATAGTTCTCTATGAGAATTGTGGATTACCGTAGTTAATGGGACGGATTGGAACCGTACTGCAGCGCAAATACGGCGCGCAGTACGGCTCCAATCAGTCCCGAAATAGCCGTGTGAACGAGGCCTAAATGTTAGCTGTCTCATTACAAATGTTATCTAATATGCGGGCAGCAGGATATTGAGCAGGAGGAACTGAGCAGATTGATATATTGTTCTGTGAGGAAAGATTTAGTAGAACTTGTGCTTTATTCCTTTAAAGGGAACCTGTCACATAGTTTATGCCCCCTTGCTGAGGACAGCACAAGCTAGTGTCAGACCTGCTGTTTCCAGCGCCTTGTCCCTTATTCTGTAAGATGCAGCAGTTTTAGAGCATTTACCCCTTAAATCTTATTCATGAGCAGGTGTTAGCCCCACCCATCAAAGGCTAGCCCCGTCCACTGACAGTTATTCACATGTTTCTACCCATTCAAAGTAATAGGTTTATCAGTTGAGGTGGGCGGGGCTAGCCTCAGGTGGGCGGGGTTTGAAAAAAACGGACTCTTTTCTGGCTGAAAACTGCAGATTTGAGCACTAAATACTCTGAAACTGCTGCATCTTACAGAATAAGGGGCACAGCGCTGGAAACAGCAGGTCTGACACTAGCTTGTGCTGTCCTCAGAAAGGGGGGCATTACCTATGTGACAGGTTCTCTTTAAATCCCTGCTTATTCTAGGGTAAGGAGTCCAGTGGGCGGTGTTCTCAGTGATTGATATTCTTCCTTGTATGAGTGTATCTATGGCGATAGCTTCAATCACTGATAACCAAGCCCACTGGACTCCTTACCCACAATAAGCATGGATTTAAATTCATAAAATCCCAACTCTACAAAATCTTTCCCCACAGAACAATATATCAATCTGCTCAGCTCCTCCTGCTCTATAACCTGCTGCCCACAGATCTGATAGCAGGTTCAATGTGACGGCTTCCCTTTAAGGCTCTGTGTAGCATATTTAGCACATTAGAATGAACAATGCTGATTGTGATAATATCAATAATGTTGTTTTAATTGATTTGACAAGATGTGGACGGAAAGCTCTGGAGGAATGAGGACACCATTCATATGATCCTTGTCATGCACAGCTGGGTGGTGCCATCTGCTGAATTTGCACGGAAGCTTCTTCAACTATATCCTTGCCAGTCTTGTGATACGGTTAAGATTTATGCAGTTTTACTTTCACCCTTAATATCCCAGTGTCAGATCCTTAACCACCAACTACTTACAGGGAAGCTCCTCCAAACCCCAGGAGAATGCAGATCTGCCATTTCCTCAGGTAAATGTTATTTTGCTTTTCTCCCATTCTTCCTCCTGTCTTGTCTTGCTTTGGCTTTTATGTCTTTAAAGGAAATGTATTCCATGGTATATACAGGGCCATCTTTTCCATTGGGCACACTAGGCAGTTGCACAGGGGCCCCATAAACATAGGGACCCTAGATCGTGAATGGATTCTTGGGTTGGGGCTGCTTATTTAGCTGTTTTTCTATTCTTAGGATGTGTAACCAGTTAAGAAAAATGGTGGAGCAGGAAGCCATCGGCTCCCTGCCCTGCTAGTTAGTCTTTTAGGCTGTCTGGAAGTCTACAGGTCGTCAGAAGATGGTCCCGACATAGGCGGTGTGATGATATAGGCTTTGGTGCTGGTAAGAGGCATGACCTCAGCGGTGATGTCATGTATTTGGCCAGGGCCCACTGCAATGCTATGCCCCGGGGCCCACAATGCTGTTAAGACGGCTCTGGGTATATACCTTATCTTCTAATAATAATGTATGGTTCATTGTAAACACTGCCAATTCATACATGAACTACAGTATCTCTTGGTTATACGCTATCTATAAACTCTGTCAAGTAGAACAATGTATTGTCCACTTTTTTACAATCCCTATTTGTTAGACAGGTCTCCCGATTAGGGGGTGATCACAGGTTGTCTCTGCAATAAGAAAGCAAGTATCAAATTCTCCTATAGCGCCACCAATGGGGTAATGAAACATAACATGATTGTCACTGAAACCAATAGCTTATAAGTGTAATGTATGGCTATGCCAGGTCCTCCTGACATTTTTTCAACACCAAATACAGTGGCTCACAGTAGGCACCAAAACCCATACAAACATTACACACATGAAACATATACAATGAATTCCTGCTATTCTCTATGGGCCATATGTATGAAAACTGTCTAGATGTCTAAACTGTCTTTGTTGCCCATAGCAACCAATCAGAGCTCATAGCAATCAAGCAGAGCTCATAGCAACTAATCAGAGCCCATAGCAACCAATCAGATCCCATAACAACCAATCAGAGCCCATAGCAACCAATCAGATCCCATAGCAACCAATCAGATCCCATAGCAACCAATCAGAGCCCATAGCAACCAATCAGAGCCCATAGCAACCAATCAGAGCCCATAGCAACCAATCAGAGCTCATAGCAACCAATCAGAGCTCATAGCAACCAATCAGATCCCATAACAACCAATCAGAGCTCATAGCAACCAATCAGATCCCATAGCAACCAATCAGATCCCATAGCAACCAATCAGTGCCCATAGCAACAAATCAGAGCTCCACTTTATATAGTCCTCTGAAAAAAATGAAAGGGGAGCTGTGATTGGTTGCTATGGGCAACAAAGACAGTCTTAGACCTAGACAGTTTTCATACATATCCCCTTACATATTCATAAAATGAAGGTCGGTAGTGCGCATTTAGATCAAATTGCATATGCCCACCTACACTATCAGAGTAACTGCATGAGGTGGGTCCCTTAGGCTATGTTCATACGGGGTAATTTTCGGGTTGGAAGCTCATCATATGGAGGAGCTGGCTTCCACGTGGCGAGCCACAGTAATTAGTGCTAGAGATCAGCTAATACAGAATAAGTGGTTGCATAGAGTTTATTATACACCGTCCAGGCTGGCCCATATGGGTAAACTGCCTACCCCGGAATGCACAAGATGTGGTTATGCGAGGGGCTCCTTTTTCCATGTGATTTGGGAATGTCCTGTTATTAGGGCCTTTTGGTCCAATGTCCATAGGTTTATGAATGAGAAGTTGGGTTTTCCGGGGGTTTGCGCTCCAGAGAATAGTCTCCTTGGCCTGGTAGAAGACTTAATTCAGACTAAGTATGAAAGACAGTTATACAGATTACTGATGTTTTATGCCAGAAAGACTATTCTGTTAAATTGGAAGCCTCCGAAAGCCCCGTCTTTACGCCACTGGAAGCAAATCGTTAATGGAGATTTGTCATTATACAGGCTTACTTTTGAGGCCAATGGTGTCCCGGTCAGGTTCATGGACATTTGGGGCCTTTGACTCGCCTCTCAGTCCTGTTAGATACTAGACTCTTGAGTGCGTGTTGGAGCGCAGGTGGTGAGATGTAATTGTAATCAGGAGCTACTGACTCGGCTGCTAGATTAATTGAATGAATGGTGTGAATGGGGGTGAATGTTTTCTTATCCTGCTTGAATAATGCATTTGCTTTTATTCCATTTGATGATGTTGGAATCTGTACGAATTGTAGGAACTGTTTTTCTGTCTATAAGGATAGGTTGTGATTTTGTAAGGTTTGAATGTTATTGATGGATGGTTTTAATTGGGTTTCTAATTTGTTTTGTAAAAAGAAAAATTTATTCTTAAAAATAAACACTTTAAAAAATTACTTGCGGCGAATACACACCGCGAGCAACACATGTCAATGGGGCCGGCGGGCTGCCGCCCCCCCGCATCGCTCTGCAATTACGCCGTGTGAACTTAGCCTTACTCTGATGCCTTTCTATGGTGCCAAATCCTTCATACAGTTAGTGCAACAGGCTTTACTGACATTGAATTTGTGTTAAAGAATATCCATTTTTACAGTCACAACAGGGTACACGAGCGTTCATGGTGCTGCAAAGGTGCTATGGGCTAACTTTGTTTTCTTTTTAGTATTATTGTTTGGCTCCATTTTAGCCATGCAGTCCGCCCATATTCCTGCTTTAGGTCCTTATAATCATTGTGAACTGAACCTGTTGTCCTAAGTGTATGGAGACTTTGGGCCCATGGAGAGGTATTAGAGTTATGGACCTGCCTGATGAGGTTACCTTGACATGGTAGGTGGGCATGCACAATTTGATCAAAATGCACACAAAAGACATGTATAGTGATGCATTTTAACTATTCCACGAGTTTAATGTTTAATGGTTTTTAGTGTCTTCTGTGTTTTGTATTGGAGAATTTGTATTTTTACAGCCACAACAGTGTGCACCAGTGTCCAGGTCAACTTAAATAGAACTGTGGGCTAACTTTGGTCTATTTTTAGGTCTTCGTGAAAGAGAGGTTCTCTTTTCAGCTGATCTAGCTAGGTGATAGAGGCCTTGACTGAAGGGAACTCTTCTATTCACTCTGGATGCACTAACAGAGGATACAAAAATGGGCTTTTAAATTGGGCTAGATGTCATCATTTGGCTCCACTCAGATTATGGCTCCAAAGATTGCCACAAACTACTATTCCCAGTACAGTTCTATTACACAAATGGCATAATGGATTCATCACGTTGCTTTTGTTAATTTGGATACTGCAAGATGTGAACTGCAGCTATAATGAATTAAAGGGGTTCGAGCATTAAATAAAAACTTTGTTGCTTTCTTCCACAAACAGCTATCTGCAAATTGTGTAAATTATTGCAGTTAAAACCCATGTACTCCAAAGACACCAGGCTGCAATGCTGATTACAACTCGGGGACAAGCGTGGCAACGTTTCGAGAAGAAATCAGCCATGTTTTTTTAATCCTGTACAAATGAAGATAACGCCTTCATAAATTCTATGGAATTGTTGTAAATTTGGATTCTCTATGTAACTCGTTTATGTTATGGTTGATCTATGGTTTATTATTATTTGTTATGGTTTATCTTTCAAACCACACATCCAAACCCTCACCTCTGCCTGCCGCCTCCACCTGAAAAACATCTCTCGCATCCGCTCATTCCTCGGCTATGACACTACAAAAATGCTGGTCCATGCCCTTGTCATCTCCCGCCTAGACTACTGCAACATCCTTCTAAGTGGCCTCCCAGCTAGCACCCTCGCTCCCCTCCAATCCATCCTTAACTCTGCTGCCCGTCTTATCCACCTCTCTCCTCGCTACTCCACTGGCTGTCCCCTCTGCCAATCCCTTCACTGGCTTCCCATTGCCCAGCAAATTCATTTCAAGCTACTAACCATGACCTACAAGGCTCTCCATGACCTCTCCCCTCCATACATCTCTGCCCTAATTTCCAAATATCTCCCCCCACGCACTCTCCGCTCCTCACAGGACCTTCTCCTCTGCTCTCCCCTTATCAGCTCCTCACACAACCGTCTCCAAGACTTCTCCCGTGCTTCACCCACACTCTGGAACTCACTGCCCCAACACATCAGACTCTCCTCCACTTTCACCAGCTTCAAAAGCAACCTGAAAACCCATCTCTTCAGGCTTGCCTATAACCTTCACTAACCTTGTCACTACTTCCTCCACAGACATGTCTGCCCTCACCTCCTGTCTCTTTCCCCCTCCTTGTAGATTGTAAGCCCTCGCGGGTAGGGTCCTCTCTCCCTCTGTCGTGCCATTGTCATTATCCCTTATCACTGTACTCGTTTGGATGATGTTATGTATGTAACCCCCTGAATGTACAGCGCCCTGGAATCAATGGCGCTTTAAAATAAATAATAATAATAATCTAATTTTAGTCCTCTCTTGTTTTCAGGTTCTGGGTGAATCAATATCCAGAGGTGTTTCGGCTGGATAATGATCTGGAAGAGCTCATGGGTGATTTTTGGGAAGTGGTAAAGGACAAAAGAAGGCCGAGTGATCACCGACAAAGCATTGACAGCTCATGCTTGTAAGCACTCATATTAACCTTCGTGAAGAAGCAGGTGTACTTTGAAGCTCTTGGGCTCAAGTGCAAAATGGCCCTGCACCTAGCATGTGCCCTTTATAAAACCCACTATAGCTACTATTGCATCTCAAAAAATTAGAATATCAATGAAAGAGGTTCTCCAGGATCTTTTTATTTGTTCTAGGGCTCACAAATGTATTATATTAAACCTTGTCATTCATACTGTAATAAGTCTATACAATATATGGGTTTCTCTATTTGACTTAAATTATTGATATCATTTATCTTTTCAGTGATATTCTAATTTTTTGAGATGCACTAGTATGTTGCCTCTGACGTCATCTAACCTTAAGTTTCAATATTACTGGCCCATACTACAGTAGTTTGTTTACTTGGAAATGTTTTAATTATTTTCTAATTCCAAATACCTCCTATTATTTCACCATTGTTTAATTTTTAATACAATGTAATTAGTTGAAGATAAAAGCAAAGTGCATACAATTTAGCTATGGAACCCAATTATGAATCAGTATACAGTTAGCTCACAAGTGTCATCTAGTGGTGGCTTACAGAGCGAGCATTTTATCATCTTAATGGTCTGACCCTTCATTTAAAAAAAAAAAAAAAAAACAGAAAACAGGCCATAATGGTGTAATTAAAATAAGTCATATTCACATTACTCATCCTTCGTTCTGATATTTCTCGGTCTTCCACAATTGCATTGATTGTAGTAAGTTTCCTGTAACCAGAGGAACCAGGAAGTAGAGATCCTCAAGGGATCTAGGGAGGGTCGGAAGGGAAGCGCCATATTTCGGTGATGGAAGTATGACCTCTTTTATTATTTTACAACATTCTGAACTGTTTTTTTTAAAAAATTAAATAAATAAAAAAACTAAAGAACCTCTTTAATCTCTTTGCACCTTGTAACAAAAAACGCTAAAAAATTTAAAACGGAATCAGTTCAGAATGTCAGTCTTCCTTAAGTTACAAGGTTTGTATTTACTTTTAATATAACAACTGGTTGCTTTATCTTTAGCAGCAAAAAATGCATAAGGAATTTTATATTGCTGAGCATTGCACAGTTTTGGAGCACTTCAACTTTTGATAAGAACTTATTATCACCAGACCTGGTTATCATCCCAATAGCACTAGCGTGTTTGCTTGCTGGTTTTCTCTGTAGAATGCCATGTTGGTGTTATAGTAGGCATAACTAGAAGCTCTTCTCTAGAGAGTTTACTCTTTAACTCAAACAACAATAGAATATTATGTTTAATGGACTAAATGGCTTGAAAATCAACCATGCTAAGTATCAATAGCTGAGGGCTTTGCATGCAGCTGCTATGGACGGCAGCAGCCAAAGGATCACCTAAGAGAGAGAGTGGATGGGACAATAAAAAATTGAGGCTTAGGGTATGTTCACATGGCGTAAATTTACGCTTTTAAATCAGCTTCAGTATATGCCTCTTGTTTGTGCACCCAAAATACGCCATGAATTGATGAGGCATTTAAATTTAATTAAAGGGGTTTTGCCACGATCTAATGTTGACGTGGGATCCTCCAAAATGGGTATTTAATCACTTTTCTAAATATATGTCATTAAAAAAGTGAAGCCTGTGAGATTTACAGCCTGACTAAGATGCCCTTAGTTTCCTGACAGTTTACATTAGACACGACCAGGAGATGACAGGAGCTGATCTGGCCACGCTTGCATTGTTTGCACTTCTTATCTGATGGCAGGGAACATGAAGAGCTCCCCAGGGACTGGGGAGAAAGATACTTTGTCTTTTGTATAGAGAATCCACTGGTTGTAATGTGATTATCTGAGTAAATATGCAGAAGCTCCCTGCTCAGCCCCACTCCTTCTCCCCCTTTGTGAAAAAATGAAAGAAGGCTGCCTGCTGAGCTTATCTTCTCTCCTGAACAAATAAGAGGGAGACATAAAACGCATATAGCTTGTGCACAATACAGTTCTCCTCTGTGAATTAGCAAATCAATGTTTGCTCAACTGCAGAGACTGAGTATCAGGAATGTGCATGGGAGGTGGAGTGATGACATCACAGAGGAGGTACTTGTTTTTTTTAACACAGAAACACAACGCCCCTTTTTTCAAGCCTCAACAGGAGAGTATCAGCCTGTTAGGTAAGGAACTCACTTCTTGGCCAAACCCCTTTAAATCGTCCCAAAATAAGTGTTGCAAATCCACAAAATATGCTCCAAAACAAGCGTAGTTATACATCATGTGAACATACCCTTAGACAGAAGAAGAAGATGAGTGAAGACCAAATAAAAACAATGAGAGGTGGCGTGGAAATCCATTCATGATTTGTCCCTTGGTTATCTATTACGTCTTGCTTCTCTCCCCCTAATCCCATTTCTGTCTAGGCTTGTTCTTACTGTAGAGAAATTAATATTATAGGGGTAGTCCCATTACGGGAAATTCTCTTCGCCAGCCACTCGTTCCTATATGCAATCCAGCCCTGCTTTTGAATGAGGAGGGTGGCTCTAGCGCACACTCGGCTATACTCAGAACTCCCATAGACGTGAACGCAGGGCCGGATTGCACCTAACAATGAGTGGCCAGCGTAGAGAATTTCCCATAATGCGACTACCCATTTAATATTCATTTCTCTACAGTAAGAATAAGCCTAGACAGAAATGGGTTTAAGGGGAGACAAGCAAGACCTAATAGCAAGAGATAAATATAACCAAGAGACAAATAGAGAATTTCCCGTAACGGGACTACCCCTTTAATGATAGAGAGGCTGTGGGGCGACCTGCTCCTCTGAGATGTTTGGTGACTTTGAGGATGTGGTGTTGCTGAACTCTTGCAGGAATCTGGCCAAGCCAAGCACTCTGGGGAAGATTCACTTCTACTCCAAGTCTTCTCCATTTGGGGATTATGGTTAAATGGAGTCTTCAACTACATATCAATGATGCCATTAACATTCTTCTTACTTTTCGTCCATGACAGTTGTGACCAAGAAATCACAAAACCATTTCCAGAGTCCCCTAGCTTTAACAAAAAGAGAAAAGTGTCCCTCCTGTTTGATCACCTGGAGCCGTCAGAACTTGCCGATCATCTCAGCTACCTGGAATTCAAGTGTTTCTGCAGGATTTCGGTAAACATTTTACAATTTCCTCTTGGTAAAGCTCAACGACTTATTTACATGGGTTTAGCCTTATGTGGAAACTTAAATGCTTCTTCAACTTCCTCTCTGTGATACTTTCACACAGTGCCTTCTGCTTGGAAAGGTTTAAAATCAATATAAAACATTTTCTAAGATCCTAAGGTTTCAGATTAGGTCCCTTAAACTGTGACCAGCTACAATTTTCAATTTAGACATTCATGTTGATGACCAGAGAGCATAAGACCCTCTATCGTGCATGTTAATTGACTGGACATTTTTATAGCCTATTCCATTTACATTAATATCAGTTGACTACATACAGGCCGTCCCCAGGTTACGAACTGGATTGGGACTGTAGGTTTGTTCTTAAGTTGAATTTGTATGGAAGTCGGAACAGGTATATTTATTAAATGTAACTCCAACACAAAATGTTTCTTTTTTAGTTTTAGATAGTGCATGGAAGGGTTTTTACATTTGTTTTGCTGTCTGTGCCACTGCAAAGAAGATTTCACCCTATTTTCACCTCATGTGCTGTTGTGGCGTGCTGGCACTTGTCGTTCCACAGCTACTATCTGCTGTGGAACATTGAACTACAAGTGCCAGCACACCCCAGAAGTCTCCATTTGTAACTAGGGGACGGGTGTAAGTCTGAACAGTGTAAGTCGAGGACTGCCTGTATATGGAAAAGGGTTTATAGGTTGTGTATCTCCTGAACATGTTTTAATCAACTGAGGAAGTAATTTTAGATTCATATATGAAGCAGAATTGAGGAAATTGTCTAAAATTAAGTAGGAAGTGTTAATTGGATTTAGGACTCCATCCACATTAAATGAAGGTTGATAAAAGCCACCAATGGCAGCAGGACCAGCCGACTACCTTACAAGCATATGTTAGTCCCAACTGTTCCCTCCACATTAAGAAGGATTGGTTAGAGATGTCTTTCAACATGGTATCACGAGTCTGGCAGCAACTTATCACCCTCTATTGAAAATACTTGCATGCTTGGCCAAGCAAGCGAGTAAGCATGTATATGGGGAGTCAGGAGGAATAGCTGGGCATGTATATATATGAATTGGCAGCTTTATCAAATCCACTGTATGGTCATCTGCTCCATCTTTACTCACTGTGTTTTCTTCCCCAGCATTTAGACTACAGAAGCTATACCTTACAAAGTTCTCTCACGGAAGTTCCCCGATTGGAAAGATCAGTCAACTTGTGCAACAGTATTTCTCAGTGGGTTCAGCCCATGATCCTCAACCGTCCTACCCCCCAGCAGCGGGCAGAGGTGTTTACCAAGTTCATTCAGGTGACACAGGTGAGAACAGAGGGCATCCTCAATAAATTACAATTTTTTTTGGACCTGAGAAAAGGTTGCCTCCAAAAATTAGATTAAATCTAGACATGATGGTTCAAATAACCCACAATATGACTAATCTTCAGTTATCAGGATATTCAAGCATTTATTGTGAATACAGTAGGCCTATGGTATGGAGTCTCTTACAGAGATTTTATATAATTAGTATACTTTCACTGTGAGTGTTAAAGGGTTTGTCTCATCTCGTATGTTTAGGTCCGTCAGCTTCTAGCTCTCTGCGAGCCAGCCTCAGAAAATAGGGAGATGGCTGTGCGCTGGCCTCAGAGAATGGGGAGATGGCTGTGAGCTGGCCTCAGATAATTGGGAGATGGCTCTGAGCTGACCTCATAGAATGTGGAGATGGCAATAACCTGGCCTCAGAAAATTGTGAGATGGCTATGAGCTGGCCTCAGAGAATGGGGAGATGGCTATGAGCTGGCCTCAGAGAATGGGGAGATGGCTATGAGCTGGCCTCAGAGAATGGGGAGATGGCTTTGAGCTGGCCTCAGAGAATGGGGAGATGGCTATGAGCTGGCCTCAGAGAATGGGGAGATGGCTATGAGCTGGCCTCAGAGAATGGGGAGATGGCTGTGAGCTGGCCTCAGAGAATGGGGAGATGGCTGTGAGCTGGCCTCAGAGAATGGGGAGATGATTACCAGCAGGCCTCAGAGAATGGGGAGATGGCTGGAGCTGGGCCTCAGAGAATGGGGAGATGGCTGTGAGCTGGCCTCAGAGAATGGTGAGATGACTACAGCAGGCCTCAGAGAATGGGGAGATGGCTGTGAGCTGGCCTCAGAGAATGGGGAGATGGCTGTGAGCTGGCCTCAGAGAATGGGGAGATGATTACCAGCAGGCCTCAGAGAATGGGGAGATGGCTGTGAGCTGGCCTCAGAGAATGGGGAGATGGCTGTGAGCTGGCCTCAGAGAATGGGGAGATGGCTTTGAGCTGGCCTCAGTGAATGGGGAGATGGATATGAGGTGGCCTCAGAGAATGTGGAGATGGCTGTGAGCTGCCTCAGAGAATATGGGAAGAATGGCTGTGAGCTGGCCTCAGAGAATGGGGAGATGGCTGTGAGCTGGCCTCAGAGAATGGGGAGATGGCTGTGAGCTGGCCTCAGAGAATGGGGGTTTGGCTGTGAGCTGGCCTCGGAGAATGGGGAGATGGCTGTGAGTTGGCCTCAGAGAATTGGGAGATGGCTGTGAGCTGGCCTCAGAGAATGGGGAGATGGCTTTGAGCTGGCCTCAGAGAATGGGGAGATGGCTGTGAGCTGGCCTCAGAGAATGGGGAGATGGCTATGAGCTGGCCTCAGAGAATGGGGAGATGGCTGTGAGCTGGCCTCAGAGAATGGGGAGATGGCTGTGAGCTGGCCTCAGAGAATGGGGAGATGGCTGTGAGCTGGCCTCAGAGAAGGGGGGGATGGCTGTGAGCTGGCCTCAGAGAATGGGGAGATGGCTACCAGCAGGCCTCAGAGAATGGGGAGATGGCTGTGAGCTGTCTTGCTTACGTGCCAGACACTTTTGTGTCTGGCACGTAAGTGTATACTGACAAGAATTAGAGCAAATGTAGTCCAAAAAAGACTATGTCTGCCCTAGAATCTCCCAGGCTCTGCCATGGCCCCAATGTTATCGGGTTAGCTTTTATAAAGGTTTTCTATGAATGCCTATTAAGAAACATTAAATGAATGGGGCTTATTATATATTTTGTTTGTCTGTGCAATTGGCAGGTTCTTTTTGGGTGTGTAAACACATGAGAAAACTCTGTAATGTAAACATTTGTTTCACTTGAAAAATGTAAGGCTTTTTTAGGGCATGTCCCCACGGCACGGGTTTTCGGCCGGTTTTTCAGCTGGTTTGCGGTTTTGCAGACCACCTGAAAAACCGTCCGAAAATGAGTACAATGGTTCTCTATGTAAAACCCATGCAGCAGTCCCCACTGTCTCCACTACACGGGTTTTCCGCACGGCGTTTTTTCCGCTCGCGGTCCGCCCTCAATACATTCAACAAGCACAATCTTCCGTCCGGTTTTCGGACAGAATCTGTGCTTGTGATTGTGATGGGGGAGGGCTTTTCTCCGCTCATCACGGAGAAAAGCCGCCCCCGCCCGCCCCCCGCGGCCGTGGGGACGGCACACAAACCAGACAATTACCGGTCGGATAAACCGACCGGTATTTGTCCATTGCCGTGTCAATGCACCCTTAGCCTCCTATTTTTGCCATTTGAACATAGCCTTTCAAAGTTTGTGTTGCAAAAAGGGAATTCCCATGTGAAAATCTGCATGATATCCTCAACAGGATGCATGATGCATGCTGCCTCCACTCACACTTAGAAGTAGCCTTGTCAACAGACTCTTCTTAATAATACATGTAATATCTAATACACTGTGCCAGAAAAATGTAACATAACATTAGGCCAATTTTCGACTATAAATCCTGTTTCATGTACAGAGGTTCCTCAACTTACAGTGGCCTCAGGATACAATATTTTTTCAAAGCAATGGTCTTTCCTGCGACACCACAATCACCATACAATGTCCCAGACACTGCTGATCTGCAGCTCATGTGATTGATGGAAGATCCAACTGATTATCATGAACATTTTAGTTGTAAAACCTCTGTATTACTGAGGTGCATGCAGTGATTGGCGGTCTATAGCGCCTCTCTACAGTACAGTGCGACACTACATGTCCTGTACTGCTCTTACATGTATTAGTGAGGTGCATGCAGTGATTGGTGGTCTAGTAGCACCTCTCTACAGTACAGTGTGGTACTACATGTCCTGTACTGCTCTTACATGTATTAGTGAGGTGCATGCAGTGATTGGTGGTCTAGTAGTGTCTCTCTACAGTACAGTGCGCTACTACATGCCCTGTGCTGCTCTTACATGTATTAGTGAGGTGCATGCAGTGATTGGCGGTCTATAGCGCCTCTCTACAGTACAGTACTACATGTCCTGTACTGCTCTTACATGTATTAGTGAGGTGCATGCAGTGATTGGTGGTCTAGTAGCACCTCTCTACAGTACAGTGTGGTACTACATGTCCTGTACTGCTCTTACATGTATTAGTGAGGTGCATGCAGTGATTGGTGGTCTAGTAGCACCTCTCTGCAGTACAGTGCGGTACTACATGTCCTGTACTGCTCTTACATGTAATAGTGAGGTGCATGCAGTGATTGGGGGTCTAGTAGCCCCTCTCTACAGTACAGTGCGGTACTACATGTCTTGTACTGCTCTTACATGTAATAGTGCAGGGCAGGCAGTGATTGGGGGTCTAGTAGCACCTCTCTACAGTACAGTGCGGTACTACATGTCTTGTACTGCTCTTACATGTATTAGTGCAGTGCATGCAGTGATTGGTGGTCTAGTAGCCTCTCTCTACAGTACAGTGCGGTACTACATGTTCTGTATTCCTCTTACATGTATTAGTGAGGTGCATGCAGTGATTGGCGCTCTAGTAGCTCCTCTCTACACTACAGTGCGTTACTACATGTTCTGTACTGTCCTAACATGTATTAGTGAGGTGCATGCAGTGATGGGCAGTCTAGTAGCTCCTCTCTACAGTACAGTGTGGTACTACATGTCCTGTACTGCTCTTACATGTATTAGTGAGGTGCATGCAGTGATTGGGGGTCTAGTAGCCCCTCTCTACAGTACCATGCAGTACTACATGTCCTGTACTGCTCTTACATGTATTACTGAGATGTATGCAGTTATTGGCGGTCTAGTAGCCCCTCTCTACGGTATAGTGCAGTACTACATGTGCCGTTCTGCTCTTACATGTATTAGTTCAGGGCATGCAGTGAATGGCAATCTAGTAGCACCTCTCTACATGTCCTGTTCTGCTCTTACATGTATTAGTGAGGTGCATGCTGAGACTGGCGGTCTAGTAGCCTCTCTACAGTACAGTGCGGTACTACATGTCCTGTACTGCTCTTACATGTATTAGTGAGGTGCACGCAGTGATTGATGGTCTTCTAGCGCCTCTTTACAGTACAGTGCAGTACTACATATTCTGAACTGCTCTTACATGTGCCAGGATGACCAACTCCTTTGGGCACCAGGTGAGGGCCCCATTTCCAGCTTCCAGCAGCCATTTCTGATGTTATATGGAAGGAAGCGCTTTATCTTGATTAATATCTGCCTTCATTTTCATTATGTTGGTGACATTTTGTGGCCTCAGAACCAATTTCCAGCTTTCCATAGAGTTATGGTTTCATCATATAATGTCGTCCTAGAACCATTTAATATTGTATGTTCAGTGAGCGCTGTAGAGTCTACTTAGAATGGGATGGCATGAAGAAAAGACACAGGACATCTACTTTTTCAATTCTAACAATAATTGTTCTTTGCTTTGCAGAAGCTCCGCAAACTACAGAATTTCAATACCCTCATGGCAGTGATTGGAGGATTATGTCACAGTGCTATCTCTAGACTGAAAGAGACACACAGTTACTTGTCTCATGATGTATTAAAAGTGAGTATAGAAAATGTAACTGAATGTAAATGGGACCAAGGCTGGATTGTTGCTTAAACAGTTGCCAACCCCTGCCTGACAACCGGTCATATTTTTTTGACTCTTTATTTTTTTCCTCACCGCCTTCCAAGAGCCATAACTTTTTCATTTTTCCATCTTCATAGACATATGAGAGCATTTTTTGTGGGACGAGATGTACTTTTTAATGGTGTCATTGACCATACCATATAATGTACTGGGAATCCGAAAAAAAGTTCTAAGTGGGATGAAATAAACTGTACTTCCGCCATGTTTGCAGGGGTTTTGTTTTCATGTCGTTCATTCTTCAATATAAATGACCCACATTTTCCCCACCCTTGGTTGAACTTGATGGACACGTGTCTTTTTTTCCAACCGTATTAACTATGTAACTATGATATGTTCTGTGTAATCTGCATGTTGATACGATTCCGGCAATATTAAATATGTAGGGTTTTCATTATGTTTTAGTACTTTTTAAAAACATATAAACATTTTCTATTTCGCAAATTTGCTCTGCGGCGCCATTTTCTTCAACCAATAACTTTTTTATACTTCCATTTATGGACCGGATTGAGGGCGTATTTTTTTGCAGGCTGAAGTGTACTTTTTATTGATACAATTTTGGAATAGATGCAATTTTTTGGGTCACTTTGTATTCCAATTTTTAGTGGACGTGAAATGAGCTAAAGACAACAATTTAGGAGTTTGGATTTTATTTTTTTCAATAGTGTTCAGCATACGAGATAAATTATGTTATATTTTAATAGATCAAAGTTTTACGGATGTGGCGATACCAATTATGTGTAATATTTTTTTTTACTTGTACATTTAGTCTCCCTAGGGAACTTAACCACTAGAGTTCGCAATCACTTATACATCCTTCTGCACTATATAAATAATACAGAAGGGTGTACCAAGATGGCGGTTCAATTACTGTTTTTCATAAAGAAAGACAGAGAAAGAGAGACAGTCATGTACAGTCATGTACAGTAGCATACAGTAGCATAGACCCCAAAAATTAACTTCTCTGGTGGGCCACAGGAATCAGCTCCACTAGTGGGCCCCAGACACCCTAGTCCAACACTGTGGATGGTTGCCATGACAGCTGGAGGCCTATCATCAGATAAATCCACAGCACACTGCAGATTTCATGCAAAAGTGTAGGTTTATTTGCAAGTAGACAAAACTCCAGTAATATAGATGCATATATAAGTAGAATAAAGCAAAGCCAGAACAATTTTGACCGTTTTCGTCCAAGCGGCCTTCCTCAGAAAACATCTGGAAAGAAAAAACATGGTATAAATAGCAGACAAAAATACTGTAGAAATTGGAGAATGTAGCCAAAAGAAAAGCGGATAAGAAAAAGAAAGAAGAAGCTGCAGATGGAGAGTGGGGGAGAGGATATGGTACATAGAAGAAGAAGAAAAGACATATGGATGTATAGTAGCATCAGATGAAGTAAGAGAATGGACAATATGGAGAAGAAGGGAAACCAAGTAGTATACATTATGGGTGAGATTTCCGAAAAATTGGCGGTGCTACCTCAGTTTTTAGGCGCATTAAATAAGTGTAAAGTGCGCCAGAAAGTCCGACCCTATCAAAAATCTGGCGTCAGGTATACCATGCATAGTAAACATAATGCACCTAAAAATTATGCGCTGTGTGCCTCTAATGATATGCTATTTGCCGTGATTTGCGCTAATCTCGTCACAAAACATTTCATTGGTAGAGTATGTAAAGCCCCTAACGAGGAACAACGCGAATTGTGGCGCATAGCTAATCATTACAAGTATATAAAATGCACCTAACACATACTTGTAAAATGTGAAATGCGCCTACACATATACACTTGTAATGATGTGCTATGCGCCTCAATAGGTGCATTTCGTTATGGAGGCGCACAGCGCATAATTTTTAGGTGCATTACAATGTGTCGGTCCCGGCATATAATGCGCCTAGTTTTGGTGTACAACAGTTCATTTACATCCAAAATATGGCGTCAAAAGCGGTTTTAGCGCAATATAGACCAAATAACTGGTGTTGGCGTGTTGGGAAATGTCGCCCTAAGTGATGTAGAAGGGCAAGAAAGGGAGAGAGGTCAGATTGCCATCAAGAAAAACGAAATGTTAGGCTAGAAAATTTAAGGAAGGGCAACAGATAAGGAACAAACTAATCTAGGATAGTATGAAAGCATGGAGTTAGAATAATAGGTGAGGGGGCAAAGAAAAGCAGGTTAGGGTCAGATGGAAAAAATTAAATATACATGGGGCAAGAAGACAAACTATAAGTAAATAACTGGTAATAAACTGGTATAAAGAGAAGTGCAGAGTAACCTGGACAAAAAAGGGGTGGAAGGGTCTTAATTGACACTAAGGAAGCCAGAGGGGTGTGAGAAATTGGATGCATACCTGGTACGGACAGGAGGCCTCCGATGTTCCTGTAAAGTAGACTTGCCAGGCTTTGCCCAGTAACAGAGTCTGACAGGCTGATTAACAGCCAACAGTTGGCCTAATACATTGCAGTAGTCATGTACTGCCGTGTATTATAGCAGCATTCAAGTGATTGCTCTGTCCAGTCCCATCTTAGAACAAAAATTTTTTTTAAAAAAGTAAAATAAAAAAGTACAAAAGTTAAAAAAATTAAATGAAGTAAAAAACACACACCACACTTTCCCCATTCTAAATGCTTATTATGCCAAAATAAGTAAATAAGAAGTAGAGATATTTAGCATCGATGCGCGCATAATGACCTGGACAATAATTTGTATTGTATCAAATTGGAAAGGAATTTTGGGGTGCCCCATTTACCCAGCCAAGTGTGAAACCCCTTTTTCCAAGCTAAACAGGACAACTTTTTTTGTTGAGGCCTCCCACCCAATTAAATAACCCAAGCCCTCTAAAACTCTCCGATATCCTTTTTACAATACAGATCCCAAAACTGAATCCCATATTTGAATTGGGGGTCTTACAAGGCGTTAATAGAGGCGCGGTATTAAGATCATAGTTGTATCTCTCCTTCTTATGAGACAGGAGATTGTCTTAAAGTTCAGAAATGAAGAAAGGGTTAGAATTAGTAAGAATAAGAAACAACCGGTCTGATATGTGTCAAGACGTGAGTTGCATTCTTAGTGAAATAGATTAGACATTTCTGAGAGTCGGAGAGCTGACACCACCAGTCTTATCTCATTCTAAGAAACTTACCACAACATCTGACCACAAGAAGGTGATCTCTTCAACAGTTAGTCATGGGGTTACTCTCTCGTTCAGGTAACTGTAGCTCCAGACAGTTACAGGTCAATATTAAATGAATCTTTCAATTCTTTCAATAAACATCATTTCTATCACGTAGGGTCGATGCCGATGTGTAATATTTTAGCAGAAGGAAGAACGTTTTGCAAATGGGTTGAGTTTTTTTTCCCTTCGGTATGCAGACAGACTCGGTGGTTTGTGGGGGCGTAAAACAAAAATTATCTCAAAAACGTCGAGTTGCGTTATGTCTGTAAAAACCTGTGAGCTAAATTAATGCTTTTGAGAACAAACACGTATAGAAGACTTGGGCTTAATCCATGAAAAATCCATCCTATTTGAGTATTCTAATACTTATTATTATTATTATTATTATTATTATTATTATTATTAAGGAAAATATTTGCATTCTTAATGATGCACTCATAATTATAATTTGAAAATATAGCTGCCCAAAAGAGCTTACAATCTAAATGGAATAGGAGGAGACGTACAATACGTAGACGGGACTGTTTTTGTCCAGGGCACCAGCTCTTTGTGTTACGAATATAAATAAAGCTGCAGGAACCAGTCACTACAACAGCATCTGAGCCAATACAAATATAAGTGATGTGATAAGAGTTGCTAGCTCAGGACAGGGTTCTGACCAGGTCAGGTTGGGTGGCTTTATAACATAGACCTTCTTAAGAAACATTTAAAGGGGTTATCTCACTACAAGGATTGCTGTTTATGTTAAAGATCTTGCAAAAACAAGTCACTTTGCAATATGTGTCCATTAACAGTATCCTACCTATTCCTAGATATCCCCTCTTGTATGGGCTGCATCAGCTCCTCAGGTTGCTATACCTACAGACCTGTTTGATCTCTCTTGATAGGCTGCCAGCACTGGTTGCTATATCTACAGACCAGTTTGATCTCTCCTGATAGGCTGCCAGCACTGGTTGCTATAGCTACAGACCTGGCTTCTACTGCAGCCTAGTAGAAGCCAGTAAACACGCCCCTGAATTCAAAGTGAAATCAAGAAAACAGGACTGAGGTGAGATGAATCAATGTAGTGAGACAACCCCTTTAAGAAGGTCTTACCAAAATTTTGCCATACTCTGTCTCATCTTAAACTATGCCTCTCAACAAGTAAGGCCCAAAAAATATTTTAAACACATCATAAATTTGATGCGTCCTATATGCGGCAATTTTTCTGAACAAACTGCATCAGAATTAGCAAAGTTAAAATAGTAAATCTGCCTATCTTAAAAAAAGGAAGGAAGAAAGGGAGAAAAAAAAACTATCTATAATTGTCATCGATGTATCTGTGATATCCTGTACTGTAAAAGAAACACGCTATTTTTCTGCACAGTATATAAAGTAAAAGAATAAAATAAATAAAGAGTAAAATAGTAGTAGATAAGGTTGGGAAAAGACACAGATCCATTGTTTATCCAGAGGAAGGCAAAAGGCTCTTTGAGGCGGGTGCAAATTGCCTCAAACAAGAGGAAAAATTCCTTCCCAACTCTGAATATAGCACCAGAATAATCCTTGGATCAATGTCCATCATCAAATACCTGTTTTCTGTTCATCTCCAAAGATAGGAATATAAAGTAATCAAAAAGTTGTGATGCCTTAAAGGGGTTTTGCCACGATGTAATGTTGACGTGGGATCCTCCAAAATGGGTATTTAATCACTTTTCTAAATATATGTGATTACAAAAAGTGAAGCCTGTAAGAGCTACAGCATTGCTCAGTCCCCCTTAGTTTCCTGATAGTTTACATTAGACACGACCAGGACACTGACAGGAGCTGATCTGGCCGCGCTTGCGTGTTTGCACTTCTTATCTGATGACAGGAACAAGAAGGAGCTTTGCAAGGGGCTGGGGAGAAAGTGCAGTGTATGAGGTTGTCTGCTGTATTGAGAATCCACTGCTTGTAATGTAATTATTTGAGTAAACATTGCAGACACTCCCTTCTTTCTCGCTCTCTGCTCACCCCCCTTCCCCCTCCCCTGTGACTCAGCATGATTTGTTTATATTCTCTCCTGAGCAGATAAGAGGTAAGGAACTCACTTCATGGCAAAACCCCTTTAATATATCAGTCATGAAAATTGCAATCTATCTTATGTAAAAACAAGCCCTCATACAACTCAGATGGGTCTATTGTGGGACTTAAAATGCATAGACAGAAATTTAACAGAAAAAAAAAAATGTTTTTATTGTGTAAATGTGGTAACATAACATAAACTCCACATATTTGGTATTGCTGTAATTGGAACAACCTTTGTAGTTATAAACATATTATTTATACAGAAGCAGAGGTTCACAACAAAAAAAAATCCTGAAAAAACAAAAAGTTCTGACAGCTAGAAAACAGAGAGGGAAAATTTTAATGTTTCTTAAAGGGTGTTCTCAGCATACTTTTCACAGAGCCACAGGCAGCTTTAGGCTTACACTTCCTGTTTAGGCTGTGGCTCTATAGGAATGATTGCCATATCAGCTCTGCTATTTCTAGCTGAGTCTGTTACAGTGACATGAGTGCAGGAGGTTTAAAAACTGTAGTGCACAAGGCTGCAGAGCTCTAAAGGGTTAAAGCTTGTCAGTAAGTAATGTAAATGAGCTCTGGTCTTTCAAGATAAGAAACACAGCAGGAAGCGATGTCACCATCTCCACCACTGCTTCAGCCTGTAAGAGCAGAGAGAAGTGGCCGGTAACTAGGGAAACTTGTCTACAAATACAGGAGATAAGATCTGCTCCTAACTCTGAAATGATGCAAAATCAAAACAGCAATGTATTTGGTCATAGTCTTTGTTTATCTTTGCCTACATGTTTAAAGCTAATCAATGAAACAGGAATAACCCTTTAACCTCACTGAAGTCTATATGTGCACTGCAGCATAAATTTCAAAAACAGAAAATGTTTGGATTTTTTCTATGATACTATAACATAATGTAAACCCTACATATTTGGTATTGAGGGAATTGTACCAACCTGCAGAATACAGAGAACACATCATTTATACTGGAGAGTGAACGCTGTAAAAATTTTGACCTGCTTAGAATTTTTTTGCGGTTCCCCAGTATAGTCTATGGTACAGTGAATGACACGATTAGAAATTATATCTTGTCCCGCAAAATAAAAGCCCTCATATGTCTGTGTAGAAGGGAAATTAAAAAAGTTATGGCTCTTAGAGGGCGGGGAGGAAAAAAACTAACGTGTAAACCCAAAAAATATGCTCGGTCATTAAGGGGCATTTGCCGCCAAGGTGCTGATCCATAGTCTTTTCTTCTTAGCCATTTTTGTTTTCTGATTTCAGATTTCTCAATTTGGTTGTCTGTATATAACTGTGGGGAAAACTTTCTTGCCTGCACCACTTTTAACAGCATTTAGAGAGATGCTTTACAGCACCTTCATGAACATAAGAGCCTGTGCACACGAGCAGACCCATTGACTTCTATAGCAGAGTTTTCTAGGCATGTTCTGTGACCTGGGAAGAAGTCAGTGTGCAGGGAGGGGAGAGGGAGCTGTGACTATCTCCTATTGTGACTGGTGGATTATAACGGGTGAGCGGGGAGAGCGGGTAGTGGACCCACTGGACCACTGCCGGGCTTGCTCCAAGGGGGCGTAACTAAGTGGCCATCGGGCATCTTCACAGAGCCTTTGATGGTAAGGTTGACTGACCCCAACAGCCACCAGGTGCTACCTCAGAGCAGTCCCCGGCAGTGGCAGCTGACCAGAAAGGCCAGAAGTGCCAATGCTAGGCACCAACAGAATGGAAACAGAGACAAAGCAGACAAGAAGTAAATATGTGCAGGTACAAACAAAGACAGGACAAAACAGATGCCAAACTGGAGGATAAGCAAAAGGTAAAGGGAACAATAAATAGACAGACTGAAGACACCAAGAACATAAGCAGAGACTTAAGCTAAACTCGGGCAAGAAACCAAGGCATGACCAGGGCAGGAACACAGGCAGAGAACAAGGCAAGGAAACTCACAAAGACAGAGACACAAGAGACCGCATGGGCACACCGGACTGCTAACAAACAAGATCAGCAAACACACCGCAACAGACTACAATAAGACACAACAAGGATCAGGCAGGGAGTATGAGGAGAAGCAGGCTTATAAACCCACAGGTGGAAGGGGATTGGCAGAGGAAGCCTAACCCCGCTGCATACTGTGGGAATAAAGGAAGGGAAGATGGGGCCGCCGCCCTCTATAGAGACAGGGAATCAGGGCAGCAGCCAAGATGGAGGAGCAGCATGGCAGCAGAGAAAGCGCACAGCAATCACAGGTGAGTAAGCAGCGGCTACAGGAGCGCTCACAGCGACACTGCAACAGGAACCAGATCTGCGATAGGAACATAGTACGACTGCGGTTCGCAGCAGAGGCCGCAGCGTAAGGACAGGAACGTGGCACGGACCGTGACATGGATCCTGTGTTACCTATACACATTGGTGTCAGTGTAATCCTGCCTGCGCTGATAACGAGGAGACTGCTGAGAAGTTTTCTCTACAGAACAGGAAGTGTCAGACTATTATTAGGCCTAGGGCCAAAGTGAAAGTATTTTTTTAAAATTTTGTAAGTGATTTTCAAAATGTAAAAAAAAAGTAACCAACAATTATTTAAATAAGTGTTTAACATAAAAACCTGAGTTAAACTATAAGTAATTTTTTTGATGACACATTGCCTTTAAGGCTAGCATTTATTACGTCAGGAGTTAAAATACACAATAAGGTATCTGAGTTCTGCGTCAACTATATCTACTTATGGTGTAATTTCAATATCTACAATAAAAAGTGACATTTTTAGCAGTGCTTTCTAATTTCAGTGTGACTGTTAGGGGGTTAAAGTACATGAAAGTGAGACCTCAATGCTGCAAAACAGTTTTGTGGGAAACCCCCAATTAAAGAAGTCTCACAAGAGTGAAGTACAGGTGTGGTCTTACCTCCTACTTATTTTTCTTCAGTCTTTACAGTATTAAATGATGACATGAAAGTGTTTTTTTTCCAGAAACAGCTCTACACTTTTCCACAGATAGCAATTGGTTTTTGCTGCTCGGGTCTAGACAAGAGAATGGGCCCAAAACCATAACAGCCAGAGGGGCGAGGAAGTTATGCAGGAACAGAGCCAATCTCTTCCATTTCTAGACAAAATAATAATTAGACCTCGTTCTGCCATGTGTTACTGTGCACATATTATATTTAGGCTTTCTCTTTTGTCTCTCCTCGCAGACCCTCAGCGGGATGACGGAGCTCCTGTCCTCGAGCAGTAACTACAGTACATATCGAAGGGTATATAACGAATGTGGGGGGTTTAAAATTCCCATTCTTGGGGTGCATTTAAAGGACTTGGTGTCCCTTAACGAGGCTTTGCCTGATTACTTGGACAATGGGAAAATCAATGTCAGCAAATTACAGAGTCTCTATCAACATATTCTGGAATTAACTCAGCTGCAGAAGGCCAGTCCGCCATTCAAAGCCAACAAGGATGTGATACTGCTGCTAACTGTGAGTAATTCCCAAGTGGTATACTGCCGAGCATGCTGTACTATTAGGGTCAAGGGTCACTATAAAAGTTATGGGTTGCTATTTTTGAAGTTATCTATAAGTATACATTTTCCCTACCTCATATAGGATGTACTAGGGTTCAGTAATTAGACCTCTAGGTGGGGCCGCCCTTATCGGGACGATGTCCCCACATGCATTTTGCCAGTTAGTATAGATATAGGAATTTATAGGGTTTGCGGTCCTATACTTATGTATAGTAATTTTATATTTAGAGAGCTATTAAAATTTAAGTTTTATAGTTTTTTCCAGTGATTTCTATAAGTTTTTTGACTATTAAAGTAAATTTTGGTATTTTTTGGGTTACCTCATTGACCCTTTCAGCAGTATACATGCTGTACTATTACTAAAAGGGTGGAGAAATAGTCATCACTATTACTAAAAATATTATGTAAATGCAGATCCAGTATATTTCTATATGAAACGGTACAGTTTAGAGAGAGAAAATGACTTACATCCTGCCAAGACACACTGTGAGTTGCTAAGTTACTTTGTTATCTTTGATGTAAATACACAGCTATGTGCTCTGCAGACCTGACAGGATGGTATGTGGGTTATATCTATACAACACAGGTTTTTAATCGGATTTTTGGTGGTTTTAGTATTTTGAAACCGCCGAAAATTCGACGGTACACTGTGCTGCAGAGACAGCAATGAAAATCCCATGCTGTAATATATACAGCACGGGTTTATACCGTTGCCTTGAAAATCTGGCGGAATATAAATCTGGCAAAATATGCAACATGTTGTATATTCTGCTGGATTCTGCTTGGATTTGCCATCAGCCCCATACATTAAGGGCGACATGTATGATTTTTGTCACCCAGGGGACAATTTTTATGCACATAGAAAAAGCCTAGAATGCGCCTGATTTGTGAACCCGCTATGCAGCGGGTCATAAATCAGGCACATTCCGGCGCTAGGGCGACATTTATGGCTCAGGTATACCACTTTAAAAGTGTTCTACCTGTTCCAGCAGTAATGCGTATAGAATTGCCGTACTGAAGCTATAAATGTGTGGCTTCGTACGGTTCTAGTGCGTCCCGCCTCCCGCACGCCCCACGAGGTCGGGCGCATTACAAAGTGTCACTTGCGCTTTGTAATGCGCCCAGAAGTGGCGTACGGGAGGGATTTCAGCGCAGCAAATGGGGCTGCGTCTGAAATTGGGCTAAAAAGATGCCATATATCTGGCGCAGCCCCGCTCATATATGTTGCCCTAAATGTACAGGGCTGACAGCAAATCTGAAAACTGACTGTGGCTTTTGCGCAAACTTGTGCCAAAAACCACGGTCCTGCCGAGATCCATCGGATTTCCAACGGTATTTTGTCCTATGCTGTGTAGACCTGATCAAAGGTCAGTAGCTCTAAGGGTTAAAGCGGTTTGCTCACCATGCTATTTCACAGAGTCATAGGCAGCTTCAGAATTGCACAGGCTGTGGGTGGTTCTATAGCAGCAATTAGCTTATTACGCTCCTCTGTAACTAGCTGAGGCATTACAAAGATGTAACTGCATGAGATTTAATCTTCAGTAAACAAAGCAACAGGGCACTGAAGAGTGAATACAAGTGCTTTTCACTAATTATTAATCTAATCTGGTTAGAGTTAAGGACTGCTCTTTCCAACTGTGGTGACATCACTCCCTGCTCTCTGTCTAATCAGGAAGGGAGATATGGTTGTAACCAGAGAAACCTGTGGGCACTCAGAGCAGATAAAATCTCCAGTAAAGTATCAAAAGACCAATGTATTTAGAAAAAGTCTTCAATTGCCTGTCCCTACATGATGTTTTTGCAGTAAAAATATAAGGTCAGAGACTGAAAAGCTCTTATACTGCTGACAAGACACAACAGGGAGTAAGGTCACAATTCTGTACACTGGTATAGCAGAAAGAAATGGTCAGTAACCTAGAGAAGCTTGTATAAACAATTAGGGGCTAAGAACTGCTCTAGCTCTGAAAGGAAGCAATATCAGATCAGCAATGTATTTGGTAATAATGTTGATTTACCTTTGCCTACATGTTCAAAGGGGTTGTACAGTTATTTTTTTTAGTTAATTAAACTCACTATTCTTAGACTTTATTGAATTTGTATGTGTTTTTACCGACTATAGTAGGAAGGGATGATGTTCCGAACAGAACATCATCACTTAAGACCATAGAAATAATACAATAAATAATGTAAAAACACACTATAGAAAATAATATATAAATTCAATAAAGTCTATGAAGACTTTTTAGGTAAGACTTTTAAAAAATTACTGGACAACCCCTTTAAGGTTAATCAATAAGAGGGGAATACCCCTTTAAGAACCGTATAATAAAACTTCTGGAAGACCATTTTTAAGCCATCTCCAGGAGATTTCATGGTTATGACTGTTTTTAATATTTATACAGCCAAATGTCTACAGATTAAATTTCTTTTTATAGACATCTTTGGACACATTTTATACAGAAGATGAGATTTACTCCTTATCCTACACCCGGGAGCCGCGCAGTCCCAAAATAATGGTAAAAGTTTGGCCAAATATTGTTCTTGAACTAGATTTCAGATATCGGTTAGTAAATAAGTAGTAAATTATCTGTGCTTCCATGTTAGGCCATGTCCCCACGGCACCGGTTTGCGTCCAGTTTTTCAGATAGTTTGCGGTTTTGCAAACCGTCTGAAAAACCGGTTGCAAACTTTTACATGGGGCTCTATGGAAAACTCATGCAACGGTCCCCACTGCATGGGTTTTCCGCCCCCGGCGGTTTCTCAGACCGCCGGCCACCAAAAAACAGTGAATGTGAAGGGGGAGGGCCAATCGCGGAGAAAAGCCGTCCCCCCCCGCGGCCATGTGCACGGCACAAAAAACGGACAAATGCCGGTCGGATAAACCAACCGGTATTTGTCCTTTACCGTGTAAACGGGCCCTTAAGCTTTAGTATTATAATTGTTGCAGATTGCATGACAGGTGATACACCAAAAATAGTCCGCCTTTGGTACACATACAAGACTGTTCAATATGGTTCAAGGATACAAGGATTGTCTATGGATAACAAATATGCAAAATCTTTTTGCCTGATTACATTAGACATATATGATGTGTTAACACCAACCACAACTCACGAAATAGAGGTGGTTCATCGGGGGCTTCCACTATTGCACATGAAGGGCAGAAAATTACAAGGAATCACTAGTTTTGTTCAAAACTTTATTGAAGGTTAGCTGGTACCTTAGTGTGCTAAGGCTATGTTCACACGGGTTAACTGCGGGACGTAATTACGCCCCGAAATTACGCCGTGTGGCCGGGGGTGGGAGCGGGGGGCCGGCACCTCGCCGACCCATAGACATTCATTACCAGCGGCGCGTATACGCCGCTAGAAAATGACATGTCAATTATCTCCCCCCTCGGCGTATTCGCCAAGCGGGGAGAGGAGACATAATGCATAGTTCTCTATGAGAACTGTGCATTACCGTAATGAATGGGCCGTTTTCAGCCCGTAATTTGCGCACTTCGGCGTGTAATTACGGACCGAAATACGGCCCATTATAAGCCGTGTGAACATGGCCTTACTCTTAATAAACTTTTTAAAATCTATGAGTGGAGCCAGGGAATTTATGGACTTTGCAAACCACCACCCTGAAAGCATTGCCATTTACACCCAAAAAATAAAAAAAATGTTTATGTTTTAAGGAATCTAATGGCGTGATTGTTTTTCCTCCCGTCAGCCTACTAAACCTCCAGAAGAGATTCCAGACTGGACCCCAGTAGGATCATTACAACTGGACCCTGAGACCCTCAGCCATAGTGTAGAGCAGATGGTGAAGGTAAGACTTCTTGGAAATGATGTATTACAAGTTAACATAGCATCTTATTGTAAAGTGATGGTAAACCTAAGGGTATATTCACACAATGTACTGCAGCGCGTACAGTACGCGCCGCAGTACATCGTGTGCTTCGGGAGCTCACGCTAATCAACGTGTACTTCCGCGGCGAGGGGTGGGCGGCAGCCCGCCGGCCCCATAGACATGCATTACTTATCTTCCTGCGCGTACAATACGATCGTATTGTACGCGCGGGGACAGGAGGCGGGCTGCTGGCTCCCCCACGCCATGGGAGTACACACGTATTAGCGCGAGCTCCAGAAACACACAATGTACTGCGGCGCATACTATACGTGCCTCAGTATATCATGTAAACATACCCTAAAGGTTTACACACATACAGCAGTAGTGAATAATTAGTGTCATGGCTTAAAGGGGTTTTGCCATGATCTCATTTCATACTTCCTGCATCCAGCTCTTCAGCTCTGTGTGCTCAGCAGGGGGCGTGTGTAATTTGTTTGAATTGCATATCATGTGACCCAGCAGGATGACATCACCAGGCCTTTCCTCTCTCTAGTCAAAGAAAGGTCTGTTTATGTATAGAGCTGTGAGTAGCTACAATGTTGCTCAGATGTAAAGATTTTGCCTCACAACACAAGGGTCCTAGGTTCAAATCCCTGCAGGAACCAAACCTGTGGATTTTTGTTTCTCTGTATCAATGCACAAAGCTCATTGAAGTTTTTTTTTATTTATTTGCACTGTTTGACTAATTACTAAGGAGTACAGAGAACAGTAGTTAGGATGACAGCACCTGGGATTGAACATTCAGTAGCTGCCTAAGAGGAGATGTCTGAGCATGTCTGGCCAGGACTGAGGACCTCTTGTCACTGGTCGTATCCCGTGGAGACAAGCTGTAAACAATATATCACTAAAGGAGCAGCTATAACAAAAACGGTTCAAAATTTTTAATAATAATGAATGGTGAAAATGTTTATTATTTAATTTGCAAGTTTCCCACGTCAACTTTACTTCATGGCAAAACCTCTTTAAGTGTAGCAGAAAGTAAGTTCTTTAAGCCACACATGGGATTTGGTGAAACACTATGTCATGTAGCGGAGTCTAAGAAGCCCACTGTTTTTCTCCTCTCAACCCCTCTACAGGGATCTGGTCTTTGCTGCTAATTGCTACCCTTCACAGCCGACATTTAGATACAGTTAACAATGTGCAGGTAATAGACATAGTTGGGCAGACCAAGGCTTCAGGCAGGCAAAGTAGTTGCATGGTCAAGGTTGTAACAGAAGGTCAAGACAAGTAGCGAAGTCAGTGGAATAGTATCAGGCAAAGCTAGAGGGGAAGTGTCCTTTTAAATTGCGCTGCAATTGGAAGGGTGTACGTTAGCAGTGCGTGCTAGCCAGGCACGGACTGGGCCGCCGGGGGACCGGGGGATCCCCCGGTGGGCCCCTCCGAGCCGCTGGGGGCCCCGGAGGCCGTGCCGTCGCTCCCCGGGGCCCGTCCGCGCATTCGGTCCCTGAGCGCCCCGCGCGCCGAGAGACCGGCCCGGTAGCTGGGGACTAATGTCCCCGACTCCCGGGGCTGCGCGGTGTCAGCGGAGCACAGTGCCACTAGCGCTGCGCTCCGCTGATCTCCCTGGCAGGCTGAACGCATTAGGCCTTCAGCCTGCCGGGCGCCGGCCCCTACTAGTGACGTAGGCGCGCGGTGACGTCACTTCACCGTGCCGCCTATGCAGTGCAGCAGGAGCCGGCAGCGCAGAGCGGGCGGGAGCCGGAGCCCGAGCAAGGTAAGTGATTTTTTGTTGTTTTTTTTTTTTTTAAACTACCTGCAAGGGGGGCGCTGACTACAGGGGTGGCTCTGACTACAGGGGGGGCTCTGGCTACAGGGGGGGCTCTGGCTACAGGGGGGGCTCTGGCTACAGGGGGGGCTCTGACTACAGGGGGGGCTCTGGCTACAGGGGGGGCTCTGGCTACAGGGGGGCTCTGGCTACAAGGGGGGCTCTGGCTACAGGGGGGCTCTGGCTACAAGGGGGGGCTCTGGCTACAGGGGGGGCTCTGACTACAGGGGGGCTCTGGCTACAAGGGGGGCTCTGGCTACAGGGGGGGCTCTGGCTACAGGGGGGCTCTGACTACAGGGGGGGGCTCTGGCTACAGGGGGGGCTCTGGCTACAGGGGGGGCTCTGACTACAGGGGGGGCTCTGACTACAGGGTGGTCCTGGCTACAAGGGGGCTCTGGCTACAGGGGGGGCTCTGGCTACAAGGGGGGCTCTGACTACAAGATGGGCTCTGACTACAGGGGGGCTCTGACTACAAGGGGAGCTCTGGCTACAAGGGGAGCTCTGGCTACAAGGGGGGCTCTGGCTACAGGGGGGCTCTGGCTACAAGGGGGACTCTGGCTACAAGGGGGGCCCTGGCTACAAGGGGGGCCCTGGCTACAAGGGGGCCCTGGCTACAGGGGGGCTCTGGCTACAAGGGGGGCTCTGGCTACAGGGGGCTCTGACTACAGGGTGGTCCTGGCTACAAGGGGGGGGCTCTGGCTACAAGGGGGGCTCTGGCTACAAGGGGGGCTCTGACTACAGGGGGGGCTCTGACTACAAGGGGGTCCCTGGCTACAAGGGGGGCCCTGGCTACATGGTGGGATCTGACTACAGGGGGGGGCCCTGACTACAGGGGGGGCTCTGACTACAGGGGGGCTCTGGCTACAAGGGGGGCTCTGGCTACAAGGGGGGCTCTGACTACAGGGGGGCTCTGGCTACAAGGGGGGCTCTGGCTACAGGGGGGCCCTGACTACAGGGGGGGGCTCTGACTACAGGGGGGGCTCTGACTACAGGGGGCCCTGACTACAAGGGGGGGGGGGGGCTCTGACTACAGGGGGGGGCTCTGACTACAGGGGGGGCTCTGACTACAAGGGGGGCTCTGACTACAAGGGGGGCTCTGACTACAGGGGGGCTCTGGCTACACGGGGGGCTCTGGCTACAGGGGGGGCTCTGACTACAGGGGGGCCCTGACTACAGGGGGGGGCTCTGACTACAGGGGGCCCTGACTACAAGGGGGGGGGGGGCTCTGACTGCAGGGGGTCCTGACTACAAGGGGGGCTCTGGCTACAAGCGAGCTCTGGCTACAAGGGAGCTCTGACTACAAGGGGGGCCCTGGCTACAAGGGGGGCCCTGGCTACAAGGGGGGCTCTGACTACAAGGGGGCCCCTGGCTACAGGGGGGTTCTGACTACAGGGGGGCTCTGGCTACAAGGGGGGCCCTGGCTACCTACAGGGGTCCCTGGCTACCTACAGGGGGTCCCTGGCTACCTTCAGAGGGGCCCTGGCTACCTTAAGGGGGACCCTGACTACCTTCAGGGGGGCCCTGGGGGGCCCTGACTACCTAAAGGGGGGCCCTGACTACAAGGGGGGCCCTGGCTACCTAAAGGGAAGCCTTGACTACAAGGGACGCCCCGACTACCTACAGGGGGGCCCTGACTACAAAGGGGGCCCTGGCTACCTAAATACTAAAGGGGCCCTGACTACCTACACAGTAGCTAAAGGAGGCCCCTAACTACCTGTATACTACCTAAAGGAGGCCTTAACTGCCTGTATACTACTTCATGGGAAGCCCTAACTGCCTGTATACTACCTAAAGGGGGTCCCTAATGCTTTAGCCCCATTTAAAAAGGGGGCCCCAAATACCTACAGCTTTCCTAACTGGGAGAAAACACCTACCTACAGTGGGGCCCTTTCTATTTGCCTACCTACTAGTGTTTGTCTACCTACCTGGTAATTTTTAGCAGCCCATAGTTGTGAAATTTTCTCCCGGGGATTGTTCTTCCCCACCTTCCAAACCCCTTTGGATCCGGCCCCTAAGTTATGGGTTGTCCGCTCTCCCCCCCCTGGGGAAGTTTGTTCGAGGTGGGAAAGGTAAAGGAGTGGGAAAAAAGGGATTCTAAGATTTTGTGATATTTCTGCAGGGATGAGTTTTGGCCGGGACAAGTCATATAACGGATGCAGAAAAAAGGGGAAAAGACGATCATCAGTAGGCATTCGGTGGTCCCCAATTTGGGGGTTATTTACTTCCCCATATAAGGATATGTGCTACCAAGGGAAATGTCGACTGGGGGCCTATTGTATGTGGCTGTTACTAGGTAATATTTTGTGGGTGGTTAGGGGGATAGTTTTATCCTTAGGATAGGGGGACTTGTATGGTGCCCTTCATGGGTAATTTGTAAGAGGTGGGAGATAGGTAAAGTGTATGTGGAAAAGGAGGAGATATTTGTATATTGGAGGGGGTATTTTATGTGGGTGGCCGGGGTCATATGTATGCGAGAAAAGGGATGGACCCAAATTTTATGCCGGTGGAGGGGGAATTCTATATTGGATAGGGGGACATTTTGGGGTGGAGGGGGATATTTTATGAGGGTGGGGGGAATATTGTATGGGGTGGAGGGGGATATTGTATGTGGGTGGAGGGGGATATTGTATGCGGGTGGAGGGGGATATTGTATGTGGGTGGAGGGGGATATTGTATGTGGGTGGAGGGGGGATATTGTATGTGGGTGGAGGGGATATTGTATGTGGGTGGAGGGGGATATTGTATGTGGGTGGAGGGGGATAGTGTATGTGGGTGGAGGGGATATTGTATGTGGGTGGAGGGGGTATTGTATGTGGGGGGAGGGGGATATTGTATGTGGGTGGAGGGGATATTGTATGTGGGTGGAGGGGATATTGTATGTGGGTGGAGGGGTAATGTATGTGGGTGGAGGGGATATTGTATGTGGTGGTGGGGATATTGTATGTGGGTGGAGGGGATATTGTATGTGGGTGGAGGGGGATATTGTATGTGGGTGGAGGGGGTATTGTATGTGGGTGGAGGGGGATAGTGTATGTGGGTGGAGGGGGATATTGTATGTGGGTGGAGGGGTATTGTATGTGGGTGGAGGGGGATAGTGTATGTGGGTGGAGGGGATATTGTATGTGGGTGGAGGGGGTATTGTATGTGGGTGGAGGGGGTATTGTATGTGGGTGGAGGGGGGATATTGTATGTGGGTGGAGGGGATATTGTATGTGGGTGGAGGGGGTATTGTATGTGGGTGGAGGGGGTATTGTATGTGGGTGGTGGGGGATATTGTATGTGGGTGGAGGGGATATTGTATGTGGGTGGAGGGGATATTGTATGTGGGTGGAGGGGGGATATTGTATGTGGGTGGAGGGGATATTGTATGTGGGTGGAGGGGATATTGTATGTGGGTGGGGGGGGATATTGTATGTGGGTGGGGGAGGGATATTGTATGTGGGTGGAGGGGGATATTGTATGTGGGTGGAGGGGATATTGTATGTGGGTGGAGGGGGATATTGTATGTGGGTGGAGGGGATATTGTATGTGGGTGGAGGGGATATTGTATGTGGGTGGAGGGAGATATTGTATGTGGGTGGAGGGGGATATTGTATGTGGGTGGAGGGGGATATTGTATGTGGGTGGAGGGGATATTGTATGTGGGTGGAGGGGGATATTGTATGTGGGTGTAGGAGGATATTGTATGTGGGTGGAGGAGGATATTGTATGTGGGGGGAGGAGGATATTGTATGTGGGTGGAGGGGGATATTGTATGTGGGTGGTGGGGAATATTGTATGTGGGTGGAGGGGGATAGTGTATGTGGGTGGAGGGGGATATTGTATGTGGGTGGAGGAGGATATTGTATGCGGGTGGAGGGGATATTGTATGCGGGTGGAGGGGGATATTGTATGCGGGTGGCAGGGATATTGTATGTGGGTGGAGGGGATATTGTATGTGGGTGGAGGGGATATTGTATGTGGGGGGGGGATATTGTATGTGGGGGGAGGGGATATTGTATGTGGGTGGAGGGGATATTGTATGTGGGTGGAGGGGATATTGTATGTGGGTGGAGGGGGATACTGTATGCGGGTGGAGGGGGATATTGTATGTGGGTGGAGGGAGATATTGTATGTGGGTGGAGGGGATATTGTATGTGGGGGGGGGGGGATATTGTATGTGCGTGGAGTGGGATTTGGATGGAGCTACTTAGCCCTGTGTCTATGATATGTTAGACTGACAGACGTTTTAATCTCTTGCTATTGTACTACTCAATACAGTTCTGTTTTGAACACTGTATTATGTGGTAAAATGGGCGCGTTTATGTCCGAGAGGCCGGTAATATTTTTATGTACAGTAGGGTGGGCCCCCCAAGATCAATTCCCCTGTGGGCCCTAGACCCCCCAGTCCGACACTGGTGCTAGCCCCTTAAATCCACAAAAAACATTATTAATGCAATAGGGGTTAGTAGAGGACTGAAGATGGGGAAGCGGACCCACTGCGTCTCATGACACTTACTAAGATTTATTTATTGATGTCAATACAAATAAGAGAAAGATTACATTTCTATATCAGGAAGAATAGGTTTTATGACTGAACCTACAACAGTCCTACATTTAAGGCTTGTACAAATTTTAGGTCTATACCAATTTGTGAATAATTTTGCACAGGGCTGTCTCTGAGGAGGAGGTGGGAAGCCTGGGGGCACTGCTCACCATAAGGGTGGGGGAAGCACAGTTCAGGCTCATACCAAAGTCGACCATCCGTTGACCTAAGTCCAGCAAGTTGACATCTAACTCTGCACGGTTGCTTTAAGATGGCTGTGCAGAGTTAGCATCTGCAGCATGGAGAAGGCAGGGATGGTTTATTATTCCTGCCTTCTCAATCAGTGTATACATAGTGTTGAATGACTGCTGTATATCCAGATTAGCATGAAACCTTCAGGCTCTCTACTTCTCGGCCCCTGCGGTCATGTGACTGTCAAGGCTCATTAACTGCATGAGCTGTTGGGTCTTATCAGACCCAAATTATCTCTGCGGTGACTCACGGAGGCTAATATATCAGCCCCAGATACAGCGAAAATCAGCAAAGAAAAAAAAAGTTTTATAGAAATGCCCCCTAAAAGTCTTTTTATGACTTTATGGGGGGCACAATATGTTAAATAAAAGATAATAAAAACACACGAAAAAATTTTTACAGCCCAAATCCCAACCTTAAGCCCCATTCCTGAACTTTATTTTGCCTATATATGTATGTCCCTGACGTTTAGCGCCACTTTTGCTGTTAAAAAAATAAATACCGTATATACTTGAGTATAAACCAACCTTTTCAGAACTGTTTATGCTGAAAAAGCCCCCCTTGCTGCAAAATGCGCACTGAAATACGCGGCTAAATAAGCCGTGTGAACATACCCTTACACTCGAGTGCAGTGTCGGAATGGCCCATCGTAGGATCCTCCAATGGGCCCCGGGTCCGACACATACAGTTGAAGGCAGAGGGCAAGAACTGAGTGCTCCCTGCCTCACAGAGTACTCCGGAGTATCCGGCACAGGCAGCATGAGTATGTAATCCAATGCTTGCGCGGCATGATGACGTGACGCCGACTGTGCCGAGAAGAAGACAGAAAACAGGAGCTTCAGGGAGCAGGGGAAAGGTTAGCACTGTTATTTTTTTTATTTTACTGGGGCCCTATTACCTACCTCTCTATACTGGGGGCTTTATTACCCATCTGTCTATACTGGGTGCCCTATTACTTATCTATCTATTTATTTTGGAAATTTACCAGTAGCTGCTGCATTTCCCACCCTAGGCTTATACTCGAGTAAATTTTTGTGGTCAAATTAGGTGCTTCAGCTTATATTCGGGTTGGCTTATAATCGAGTGTATACGGTAACTAAAAATGTAAAAAAAAATACTTAATTTTTTTTTTACCATTTTTCCTAATATCATAAAACAAATCTAATCTATATATATATAGCCTCTTAGAGAGTGAAGCTACCATTAAATGAAAGTAACATCTTGTACCTCTTACTATTCTTGGTAGACTTGTGTGTATCTACTTGTAATAAGCCTTTAATAGGCCCCATGCTGGACACATACCATCATAAATTTATACCCAGAAGATTGTCCAGTGTTCCCACAATGAGGTGCCCCAAGGATCCAGTGGAAGAGTCCAATTTGGAGCTGACTGCGACCAGTCACTTGCTTTTAAGGTCTGCTTCCAATGGGATAAATGCAAATAGGTTATTAGACCTCATTGACTAGATGTCCACTGTGTGCAACTATAACAAAGATCACAATCCAATTAATATGGGACTTCTACATGCTCTACATAGATGGAGAGTGGACCTAAGAATTTCCTCTGGCAGAACACTAGGACTTAAATAATCCAAATTTGACAAAAAATTCAGATTTTTGTGTAGTTTTGACAAGCAAATCACTGAAGCTGTCATAAGTTGAGTCAACCACAGATAACCTCATACGTGTCGTCTGGTGAAAGATATGACTATGGTCCAAGCTTAGCGCCTACCTTAGGAATTTCTATGCTTCTAAACCTGATAGAGAACTATAGATCTCTGTATCTGAGGGAAGCCCCTCGGTGTTGTTGTAGATGTGATACGCAGGCATTACTCATACATGTGCTAGCCCTGCACTAAAATGAGTCAGTTACCAAACTATTCACTCACAACTGATGTTTGACTTATACAATGAGTTTACTTACTGTAAAAACTTAAATGTTCAGAATGTAAGATATTCATTCCATGTGATTAGAGTTCGGGAATGTGAAGCGGTCATAATGTAGACAGGAAAGCCGTCATTCATCATAATAGGAACGTATCATATCCTGGATTTTAATTTTAAGTCTAGAGGCTAGAAATAATTGGGTAGATTTATCAATATTGTCTATTACTTAGACAGTGTAAACTTAGACAGTCTTAGGCCATGTTCACACGGCTTAATTGCGGGACGTAATTTGCGCCGCATTACGCCTGGTGAACGGGGCGGGCGGGGCGGGGGAGTAAGCAGGGGGCCGGCACTTCGCCGGCCCATGACTATCACTGCTAGCGGCGCGTATACGCCGCTAGAAAGTGCATGTCATTATTCCCCGCGGCGGCTTCGCCGGGCGGGGAGAGAGACGAAATCCATAGTTCTCTATGAGAACTGTGGAATTACCGTAATGAATGGCCGTTTCGGCCCGTATTGGCGCACTTCGGCGCGTAATTACGGACCGAAATACGGCCCATTTTAAGCCGTGTGAACATGGCCTTAGGGTATGTTCCCCCGGCGTCTTGCCTCCGTATGAACATCCGCTTTTCAGATGCGTCTCTGGGGCCATCTGAACGGACCCAAGAGGCATCTAACAATTAGCAGTCACTCCCGGCAATGAGGAGCACACGCGGCGTTCACATGAGGAGATCATCGCTGCATGTTTGCATCGCGCCTGTTTGGTCCGTCTTTCGGATGTGATCCAAGAAATGACATGCAATCCTTTGATCGCATCCGCAAGACGGACCCGACAGGCGCGATGCAAACATGCAGCGGCGATCTCTCATGTGAACGCCGCTGTGTGTTCCTCATTGCCGGTAGTGATAAAGTCACTGCTAATTGTTAGATGCGTCTCTGGGTCCGTTCAGATGGACCCAGAGACGCATCAGAAAAGAGGATGTTCATACAGAGGCAAGACGCTGTGTGAACATACCCTTACAATGAGCCACATTTTTCAGTGTTGATAAATCTGGCACTTGCTTAGTCTAGTCTAGTCTACACCTCCTATTAGTTGGTTTACTTTATGTTACTAAGGGCAACATGTACTATTTTTGGCACCCAGGCGCCATTTTTTTGTACACATTAGTAGTGTAGAATGCGCCTGAATCTATGAACCTGTTCTACTGCGGTTCATAGATTTAGCGCTTTCAAGCTACTAAGCGACACTTCTGGCTCAGGTATATTACTTTTAAGGTGCTCTACCTGTTCCAGTAGTAATGAGCCTGGATTTGCCATATTGAAGCTATAAATGTGTAGCTTCGTACGGTTGTAGTGTGTCCCCCCCCCCTCCCCGATCTCAGGCGCTCCACAAAGTGTCACTGACGCTCTCTAATGCACCTGATATTGGAGTGTGCCTGGTTAAAAATAGAGGAAACATCTTGCCTGAGCTGCTTTTAACAGCATTTAGCAATATGCTTTACAGCAGCTATATGCACATAGGAGTCTTTGAACAGGAGCAGACCCATCTATAGGAGAGTTTTCTAGGCATGATCTGTGACCTGGGAAGAAGTCAGTGTGCAGGGAGGGGGAGCTGTGACATCTCCTATTGTGCCTGGTGGATCCTGTATTATCTATACACATTGATGTCACCTTTCACTGTAATCCTGCCTGTGCTGATAATGAGGAGACTGCTGAAAAGATTTATCTACTGTATAAAACAGGACATTTTTAGACTATGATTAGGCCTAGTTGCCATAGTGAAAACTGCAGGATTTCAGGATTTAAAAAAAATATTGATACGGTAGAAATATGGGACCTTGAAAAAAACAACAGGAATAATAGGCTAATCCGATATAGAGGAAAATATGAAGTACAGTCCTCTTATGCAGAAAATAGGGAGAGATAGGAAGCTGTAAACTTTGTGTATTATCACATTTAATTTTCTATCCTTTTATAGGGCTCATATAGGACTTATAGGGCTCATCATCCATCAGTGGTCTTTTGAAACAAAAAGGTCACCCATCAAGATGACCTTGATTGGAGCCTGTTAGAGTTGGGATGGGTCATTGACCTTGATCTGGTGAAATGGGGGACCAGTAAAATTGGAGACCACTGCCCCACTGCAGCCTTCTTCGCCACAAAGCCGTGTAGACTGTGTGTTTTTTCCCACCTTTTGCCAAGAGGATTTATTTGATTTTTTTAGTCAGGAGCCATTTCCCAAACCAGCCATCAGGGTCCCCTCACTACAATATCCAGGTGACATAGTTTTTGGGTTCATCAGCTCCCACAAGCCTCCCCACCACTGCAAGGTCTTGGTCTGAGGGAGGCTTTATTTGGGGTCCCCAACAAGAAAAGGAAGACTTAATGGCATATTTGTTCAAAACTCTAACCAATAATGTATTAGCATAAAATAATGACTTACTGGGGACCCTTAAAGGGGTTCCACTTTTTTTCGGGCATGCGGCTTACTCGGAGCGCCATAAACAAAAAAAGAGTACAGTGCAACACTATCCCCTTCCACTGGGGGAGTCTTTTGAGACCTTTTAAAAGAAAGGGTGCTTTTCCCGGTTATCCTACATTATCCAAAATTTCGAGGGGAAACCTCTTTAAGGTCTCTTAATGTCTTATATTTTACCTTCAAAATTTCACTGAGTTGGCTTTCCTTTCTACAATTCAAAAAACCATAAAGCTGTAAAGATTGCCATGATAAAGCCCCCCTTTTCTTAATTGGTTTGGCAAACAGGTAGAAGGCTGCGCTGTCCTGGCCTGGGACAGGAAAATTTGGGGTCACCAGGGTTTTTTACTTTCCGGGAAACTAAAAATGTGCAAAAGCTATGTCATGTAAAACCCCCTCTAAAGTCAAGGTGACATTGCCTTCTCAGGAAAAAAAGTTTCAATCCCCAAGGGAAAAGCCCTTCACCCTGAAACTGTGAATCGTGGATTTCTCGGGCCCGCGGGTACGGGTGAGGTCTTCGGAAAGGGCTTAATAACTCTTACAGCTAAGTGATAGTAATACTTATGTAACCATATAAAACATTTGAATCCGGTCAGAGAGCAATTCTAGGATCAGGAATGAAATATTCCTTTAGGGTGGATTGGGTTTTCTTTCCTGGGGTTTCCCAAAAATCTTCACATTTGGGAGAAAAAAAAACCTAAAAATTACCGGACCCCTTCCTTCATCACACTTGTTAACTTGGGCGACATGGGCTTTTTTTCAACTGTACTAACAATATGTAACTATGTAACAAAATAAAGTTAAAAAAAATTGCTTTCCATTAAACCCAAAAAAATCCAAATTTTTTTGGGCAGTTCACCCCTCAATGGTGGACTAAAAGATTCCCAAAACTGGGAACTCTGGCCTTTTTGCAACTGGAAAAAAATAACAGGTGCAGCTAATTTCTTGAAACAAACGCTAGGGGGAAAAAGATGAAAAACGCACACCAAAATTGACACCTTTTTCACACCAATTAATCCCAAAAAAAAACCCAGAGCAAGTGTAAATATACTGTAGTACCAGCTCTCAGGGCCCATTGATGGTAGAGCCCCACAAGCTGGCTTCTTCATGAAGAATGACCTTTTCCCATTTGGCATCCACCTCATTGGGGTTGTTGCTTACATCTGGATCAAAACCCTTTTGGGGCCCCCCCCCCCACATCATGTTTTATGGCTTCATATCTTCTATCCTTTGGAATACCATGGCAAAAGGGATTTTTGACATACACCCTGGGAGGGTGGGTTCTGTAGGACAAAAAACAATACATTCAATCATGCCCACTTCCGATCGGAATATTTTTGTGCCCCGAGACACAAAAATTTGGTCTACCTCACTTTTGCATTTAAATAGTAGAAAAGTCCAGCACTTTCATAACACAAAATTTTATATAAAATCCATTAAAATGCAAGTATGAAGTGCAAATTGAGCATATTGAGTACGCTTACGCATTTTGGACATGTGCCCTTTTTGACAATTTGAACAAAGACACTTGTGTCCAAAATGCGTAAGCGTACTCAGCATGCTCAATCTGAACATAACACTTCAATTTTGATGGATTACAAATTAAATTTAGTTTTATGGAAAATCTGGCTTGTTTTTTGGATTTTTTTTTAATGCTAAAAGGGGGAACTGTAGCCGTAAATTTCAATTTTGGGAGTCCCCTTTTTTACACTACCCTTTTTTATCGAAACCCTAAATCATTTAATTGTAGCAGAAGAAAAGAGATAAAAATGACTATGTTTTGCTTTCAATGGCTCTGCTGTGGTATACGTCCCGATGTCATGACCAAAGGACAACAGGGGCGTTGCTAGGGTCCCAAAAACACCCGGGGCTCGGGCCTTAAGTTTTTCTGATTTGGGCCAGGTGCACACGGAATTTTTTTGCGTTCATTGTGAACTGCGGATGTATTTTTACAGAGAAAAAACCTTTGTATGTAGGCTCAGGAGAACTATAAGGGGATTACACTGCAGTTATATTTAGTGACTTACAGGAGACGTCTCCCCAAGACTTGTTCTCTTTCTCTTCTTTTCTCCATCTGTCCAGACGCCATGATGTCTTCTACGTCCAGAACTTTTTCACGGGAAAAATTTACAAAACAAACATCTTAGACTCCTCTTTTTTATCAGCGTTTCTCTACAATTTCCTATCTCTATATAAAATCCCCATCTATAGTGCCCCAAATGGTTAATAATTACCCCTTGTAGGTAAATATTTGCCCCCTATAGCCAGGTAGTAGCCCACTGTAGCCAGGTTGTAGCCCCCTCTACCAGGTTACGGCCCCCCTTTAGCCAGTAATATGTCCCTTGTAGCAGGTGATTAGCCCTCTGTAGCCACGTTACTGCCCCCTTAGCCACTTATATGCCCCCTGTAGCCATTTTGACATGCCCCCCTGTAGCCATATAGGCCCCTGTAGCCAGTTGACTTTCCCCCTTAGCCATATAGGCCCCCTTAGCCAGTGACATGCCCCCTTAGCCATATATGCCCCCTGTAGCCAGTGACATGCCCCCTTTGACATATAGGCCCCCTGTAGCCAGTGACATGCCCCCCTTAGCCATATATGCCCCTGTTAGCCAGTGACATTGCTCTCCTGTAGCCACACATGCCCCCCCTGTAGCCATTATGCCCCCTGTAGCCAGTGACATGCCCCCTGTAGCCACACATGCCCCCCCCGTAGCCTTTATGCCCCCCCTTGTAGCCCACGACCCCCCCTGTAGCCCCAAAATGCCCCCTGTAGCCGGGTGACATGCCCCCCAGTAGCCACACATGCCCCCTGTACCCAAAGTGACATGCCTCCCCTGTAGCCACACATTGCCTCCCCTGTAGCCACACTGCCCCCCCTGTACCCCCCCACATGCACCCCTGTAGCCCACATGCACCCCGTGTAGCCCCACATGCACCCCTGTAGCCACACATGCCCCCCCCCTGTAGCCACCCCATGCCCCCTGTGCCATATGCCCCCTGTAGCCCACACATGCCCCTGTAGCCCATATGCCCCCTGTAGCCACACATGCCCCCCACCTAGCCATATGCCCCCTCTAGCCCCACATCCCCCCCCCTGTAGCCACACATCCCCCCCCTTTTGCCACACAGCCCCCCGTAGCCATATGCCCCCTGTAGCCCCACAGGGCCCCCCCCCGTACCCATATGCCCCCTGGAGCCCCACATGCCCCCCCCTTGTAGCCACACATGCCCCCCCCGTAGCCATATGCCCCCTGTAGCCCCACATTCCCCTTTCCCCGAAACCCATATGCCCCTGGAGCCTTCATGCCCCCCCCCCCGTAACCATATGCCCCCTGAAAACCACACATGCCCCCCTTTTACCATATGCCCCTGTAGACAGACATGCCCTCCTCTGTACCCATAGGCCCCCTGTAGCCACACATGCCCCCCCTGTAGCCCCACATGCACCCCCTGTAGCCCCACATGCCCCCCTGTAGCCCCACATGCCCCCCCTTGTAGCCACACATGCCCCCCTGTAGCCATATGCCCCCTCTTGTAGCCACACAGGCCCTCCCCGGTAGTCCCAATGCCCCCCCCCGTAGCCATATGCCCCCCCTTGTAGCCCCACATGCCCCCCCTGTAGCATATGCCCCCCTTGTAGCCACACATGCCCCTCCTTGTAGCCATATGCCCCCTGTAGCCCACAATGCCCCCCCTTGTAGCCACACCTGCCCCCCTGTAGCCATATGCCCCCCCTTGTAGCCACACATGCCCTTCTCTGTAGCCATATCCCCCCACCCTTAGCCCCACTTGCCCCCCTGTAGCCATATGCCCCCTGTAGCCCCCCATGCCCCCCCCCCCCTGTAGCCATATGCCCCCTGTAGCCACACATGGCCGCCCTGTAGCCATATGCCCCCTGTAGCCACACATGCCCCCCCCTGTAGCCATATGCCCCCTGTAGCTAATTAAATTAAAAAAAAAACTACTTCCCTTAATGAGCCGGCCCGCGCGTCCTGGTCCTGCGCTTGAGAGCGGTGTAAGCAGCGTGATGTCATCACGTGTTTTACGCCGTCTCGCGGGGCACGGGACCCCCTGGGCCCGGGCAGAGCTCCCGGCTCAGAGGATCCCAGCGTCGCAGGGGGGGTGATGACAGCGGCGCGTCACTCCCTGCGACGCCCACGTGTTGTACGGCGCTCAGCAAGCGCTGATACATACTGGGGAGCAGACAGGACGAGAATGATCCGTCCTGCCTCCTCCCGACTCTGACTGCGCGGCCGCTGGGAAACGGCCGGCACGTCAAGAGATCGGGGGCGCCGCCCGCACTGAGGTGCGCTCCAGGCCACCGCAGGCCTGGAGCCGCCGAGACTCGGGGCACAGGCAGATTCATTCGGGGCTCGTGCCCCGAATGAATCTGCTTAGCGACGCCCCTGCCGAGGACACCAGCGACAAAGCCTAAAACGTGATGTAAATGAGGCCAATGATTATATAGACTTGATAAGATTTGTGGTTTTTTTTGCAGCACCTCAACTATTGTTCTGCCATGGTGCTGTAAACCTGCAAAGGACCTAAATAGAGAGGAGAGCCAGCTTGTTGGTTAGGTAACCCATTTATCTTATAAGAAATGAGAACAGGCACAGAAACCATCTGTCATGGCGTGGAGGGGTTCTGGTGGGGTTACCTAGCACCATGAAAGGTCCAGCTTTGATTGTAGGTACCGTCTCCTCTCTTTATGTATACTTCTGCAGTAAGGACCCCCTATGTCAGGGGTCTGCAACGTCGGCTCTCCAGCTGTTGGGAAACTACAACTCCCGTCATGCATTTATATGCACTATATCAGTGGGCATGATGGGAGATGTAGTTTCCCAACAGCTGGAGACCCAATGTTGCAGACCCCTGCCCTATGTTATTCCTCACCTAAGCAGTCATATCAGTAAGAGGTCTTTACAATCAGCTACCTGCACCCCAGACATCGGGGTATTGGGGTTTGGCTCTCCGCTATTTCTGCCAATTCTTTAAATAATTTACAAGTGAGCCAGAGATCACGGACACACATACTCACTTCCTGACCACAGCTTCCTGCTGAGTGTGTTAACCATTCCCGCTGCTCACGTGTGCATTGTGCTTTGAATACATATACACTGGGGTTTGCAGGTGATTATGTGCGCACCACAATATCATATACCATCCCGTGAAATAGTCTTTGTAGTGCAGTATTTCTAGGAGATCCATAAATTCTCCTATTAATAAATAATTAAATCCATCATCTGCAAGTTTTATACAGATTGTAAAATGTTAGGAAATTTTGCAACGACCTTGTCATGAGTCGCAATAAAGGCTTGACTGTTCAGATCGCAGGCAATGCTGTGTCACCATGGAACGCTCTATTAAAAAAAAGGTTTTAAAAAGTCTAGCCCGAGGTTATAAAACCCCGGGGAAGTCCTTTTTTAAAACTTGTGTTTTTTTGGGTTTTTGCTTTTTGATAAAAATTTAAAAGGGGGTCTGCTCTCCCCTCCCCTCCTAGTTTCAGGCTCCCACTTCCCGTTCGGCTGGGGGGCGGTTTTCAGCCAAAAGACCAACATTTAAATCTGCTTTTCCTAACTGAGCCTGTTAGAGGAAAATTGGGGGATTGGGGGGGTTTTAAAAGCAGGGCCCCAAGGTACAGAGCTCCAAGGGTTTTTTTGGGAATCTGTCGCCAAATTTTTTTTTTTTTCTTATTAAAACAAGCACCCGATCCCTATTTTTTTTCCTCCAGTCTTTTTTTTTTCCCCCTTTTTAGATTTCTCTATTCGGCCGTCCCATATATGATTGTGGGGAAGGGCATTCTTGCTTGCCTGCCCCTTTAACCCCAGTCAGAGAGATACTTTTCAGAGCTTCATGGGACAAAAGGCGCCTTAAAACCGATTCTTTTTCCCCTAGACTTTTATAGGGAGTTTTCACTGGGGAAAGGGGGGGGAGTGGGGGAGCTGTGAAATTCCTCTTGTGACTGGGGGATTCTGTGTTATTGGGACACAATTTGGGGTCTCCTTTAAGTTTTGACCCCGCTTTTATGTTTAAAGGAGGGACACTGCTGAAAAACTCTCCCCAAAAAAAGAACAGGAAAATGTCAGACCCATTATTAGGCTTAGGGGCCCAAAAATTTAAAAAATCCCGGGTTAAGAAATTTTTAAAAAAAATTGAAAGTTATATGGGAAAAATTAACAAAACATAACCAAAAATTCCCAAAAAATTTTTGGGGTTTTAAAATTAAAAAAAAGAGGTTAAACAATAAGTCATTTTTTTTTTGGGTGACAATTCCCCTTTAAAAATTTTTAATCCCGATAAAAAAAAAACTCCTGTTGCTGATGAAAAAAACCCGCCCCGGGGAGTGACGTCATTATCCCAAACTAGGAAACCCTGCAAACAAGCAGGAGAATTTATCTGTCTAAGGGTTGGGTTTATACGGCTTAAATTGGGGCGAATTTTTCCCCAAATTTTTTTAGAGGCGTTCTGCACCCCTTAAAACGAGCAAATTTCGCCCCGTCATTACGGTAATTTCCCCGTTTTCATAGGGGAAAATTGGATTACGCCCCCTCCCCCCTGCTGTTTCAAAACGAAACATATTGTTCAGCGGGGGGATAAGAGACATGTCGTTTATTCACGGCATGCCCCCGAGTAATGACGTTATTGGGGCCAGTGGGCTGCCGGGCCCCCCCACGCCGGCGGGGGTACGCGCGTTTATTGCGGACTCCCAAAAAACCCCGGTAATTGTGGGGCCCTACTGACACCCTGCAATTAGCCCTTGTGAACATAAACCCAACTCTGCACTAAAACAAATCGGACCCGGAAGTATTTAGGGAGTAGTCTTTTTTTCCTTTGGGCCCTTTATATTTAAAAAAAGTAATCATTTAGTGAGAAAAACCCCCTTTTAAAGGGTTTCGTTGCTTTTGGCGGTAGTTTCCAAAAGGTTTTTTTCCCCAAAATACTGGCGATCAAAAGTTATTTCTTTTTTTTAGATCTGGTCATAGAGTTACATTTGTTGGTTTTTCCCCAAGTAACTTTCATTCTTTCCCTTCCAGTCTGTTTTCGCCTTCTATGATCCAGATCAGCGAGGCTTCATATCCTGGGAAGACTTTGAAAAAGTGGTTTCCAGTCTTCCCTTTTCTTGTCACATTCTAGAAAAAGACAGGTAAGTTTTGGGCACTGGTTGAATTATTTATGTCAGGACTTCCCCATACATGTTGTGGCTCCCATTCTTTAACATACAGTGGTGGCCAAAAGTATTGGCACCCCTGAAATTCTGTCAGATAATAGTCAGTTTCTTCCTGAAAATGATTGCAATCACAAGTTCTTTGGTGTCAATATATTCATTTAATTTGTCTTCAATGGAAAACCACAAAAAGAATTGTCATAAAGCCAAATTGGATATAATTCAACACCAAACATAAAAAAGGGGTGGACAAAAGTATTGGCACTGTTTGAAAAATCATGTGATGCTTCTCTATTTGTGTAATTAACAGCACCTGTAACTTACCTGTGAGCACCTAACAGGTGTTTGGCAATAACTAATCACACTTGCAGCCATGTTGACATGGATTTAAAGTTGCTCAACCTCTGTCCTGTGTCCTTGTGTGACCACATTGAGCATGGAGAAAAGAAAGAAGACCAAAGAACTGTCTGAGGACTTGAGACTCCAAATTGTGAGGAAGCCTGGAGCAATCTCAAGGCTACAGGTCCATCTCCAAAGACCTGAATGTTCCTGTGTCTACCGTGCGCAGTTGGGCATTCAAAGAAGTGTAAATGCCATGGCAGCTGTGGCTACTCCTATGAGCATACTGTGGCTGAACGCTCCCTATGGCACTGTGGCTAACATCCCTAGATGTAAAGCCCATGGCCTGTGGCTAACCTCCCTAGATGTAAAGCCCATGGCACTGTGGCTAACCTCCCTAGATGTGGACGAAGCCCATGGCGCTGTGGCTAACCTCCCTAGATGTGGACGAGCCCATGGCACTGTGGCTAACCTCCCTAGATGTAAAGCCCATGGCACAGTGGCTAACCTCCCTATTGCAAACTGGCTAACCTCCCTATGGCACTGAGGCTAACCTCCCTAGAAGTAAAGCCCATGGCACTGTGGCTAACCTCCCTATGGCACTGTGGCTAACCTCCCTAGATGTAAAGCCATGGCACTGTGGCTGACCTCCTATGGCACTGTGGCTAACCTCCTAGATGTAAAGCCCATGGCACTGTGGCTATCCTCCCTGGCTCTGTGGCTAACTCCCTAGATGTAAAGCCCATGGGGACTGGGCTAACCTCCTAGATGTAAAAAAACCCCTGGCATGTGGCTAAACCTTCCCGATGGGAGACCGGAAAAAAAACATTGACGAGGATTTCAACGAAAGGGTTGTGCGGATGGTGGATAAAGAACCCCGGGCAAAAATCCCAAAAAAGTTCAAATGCCCCGCAGTCCGGGGGACAAAAAGTGTCAACCCCTTTAATCCGGCCCGGGGTTGAAAGAAAAGGGACTGTATGGGAGGTTTCCAGGAAAACCCAAATTTTACCCCCCCGAATTTAAAAAAACCAGGCGGAGTTTGCCCAAACTTACCTGAGGAAAACCCAAAACGTTTGGGGAAAAATGTTCTTTGGTCATGAGACAAAATAGGGGCTTTTTAAAAAAAAAACAAACAACATAGAGTTTACAGGAAAAAAAAAAAGGGCCCTTTAAAAGAAAAAAAACGGTCCCCACAGTCAAACATGGCGGAGGTTCCTGATGTTTTGGGGTTGGGTTTTGCCCCTTTTTTATGGGGCTTTCCCTTTACCCGGGGGTGATGGCATTTGAAGTTGAAGACTACCCAAAAAATTTTGCCTTAAAAGTTGGGCCCAAATGGGAGAAAAACTGGGTCTCCCCAGAGGTTAGGGGTTTTTCCGCAGGGGCAAGACCCCAAAAAAAAATCAAAAAAAAACTAGAAAAAGGCCGGGGGTCATTTGCATACAGCTCTGGGCTTTTACAAACTTGTTTTGTTTTGTGCTTTCAAAATTTCTAAAATTTTTTCAAATTAGTTTTTTTTCAAAATACTAACAGGACTTCTTATCTGATCCCCAAAACAAAAGCCCTAATTACAGTTCTGTTTATTTTACATAAATGAAGCTTTTTACTGCTGAGCAGCACAGGACACTGCAGTGACCTGTCTGATGACATCACTCACTGTTACCTCATTGAACAAACAGCAGGGGGAGAATTGTTTACAGGTTGGTTACTGAGGGAACTGAAATAGCCAGGGAGGTCATAAATTCACTTGTATCTCCTTAGGGAAAACAGAGGAACAAAGCAATATATTTGGAAAATGTCTTTATTTTGTGTTCCCTACAATTTGAAAGCTATTCTTTGTAGCGAGACAACCCCTTTAAGGAACTTCCTGCCCTTGCTCCTGGTCAGTTCGTTGGTGTTCATCCTAGAAGCCTGACCCCTGTTTGCTGTGCTCTTGCTGACTTTACTCTTAGGCTATGTTCACACGGCTTATTTCAGAACATATTTACATCGGATTGCCGATCGTAAATACGTTCTGAAATCATTTGAAAATCAGTTGCAAATAAGCTTCACTAAGTGTGGGAAGTATTTGTAACTGATTTCCCGACGGATTCACCATCTACAATCATTGAAGGTGGTGAATCCGTCCGTAAATAATTGACATGCACATTGTTATTCCGTCCAGATTGCCTTCGTCAATCCGCGGCGGCAATCCGGCACGGAAATACGCGTCGTGTGAACGATGAGCCGTATTTTCTATTGAAATCAATAGAAAATAGGCTGTGACTTGTTTCTGACTGATTTGCCGACGGATTGACGATCGTTAATCCGTCGGCAAATACGCGGCCAAAATAAGCCGTGTGAACGAGGCCTTAGGTCACATGTGCACCTGTGTTAACCCTGCGCTATCCAGCGCACCTGTTCCCTGCTGTTCCTGAAGTTGTACCAGTCTGCTACTGCCTGCTGTTATCTGCTGCTGTACCAAGTCTGCTACCTGCCTGGGACTGTGTTACCTATCTACAGCTATACGCTGCTGTGCCCTGGTCCGCACGTTGGCTACCACCACGAGTATCACCATCTACGCTCGCGGTGGTCCAGAGGATCCGCATACCCGGTGTTTCTAACCACCTGCGTTAGAAAAAGTGACAATTTATATATCGTTTTAAGTTGTGAGCAGAACTTTGGAGAGCAAATATACAGGTGCATGACATGTGGAAGGCTGCAAATGGTGCTTTAGGGAATATCAGAGGTGATTCAGAGGTGCTAGCAAAATCTCCAGGTAGCAGCCTGCTAGATATCATGTAGGAGTCAGAGGTACTTGGGAAATGACAGTGCTGACTGGAGTATCCCTTAAATGATCTGCTCCCACATCACTCCACTGCATCATTTTGAGGGTAGAATTAAAAAAGGGTATAGATATATTAAAAAGTTGCATTATATTGCACTCTTTTAAGAAACATTTGTAAGTCAAACGACAACTATCTATCTGGCTCTAATAGATATCTGTTAGCTTTCATAGTAGTTCAGCCAAACTTGTCAAAACATTTGGGACGTCCCGAGCTTCAATCCCAATGTTTTCTTCTCAACCTATGGAGAGTACCCACAACAGAAAAATGCTTCCAGTTTGCCTGGTGTTAAGGTTAATTCCTAATCCGAACCATCTGGAAAGGACCTACGTTGCCAAATGCTTCCAAATTACATGGGGTTAGCTTAATCTCAAACCTTAATCTTAAATGCAACCTCAACTGTAACTCCAACCCCAACGCAAAGAAAAACCCCAACCCTAGTTCCGACCCCATCCCCTAATCTAAAGTGCAACCTTATCTGTAACCTTAACCTCACCTCCGAAAAACCCAACCCTCGCTCCAACCATACCACACCTCCAACCATAAGCCCAACTGAAAATTCAACCCCAACCATCATCTCAACTTCAACCCCAACTATTGCACCAACTCCCACCCTAACTGAAAGTAAAACTCTAGCTGTAACTCCACACATAATCCCAACTAAAACGCTAGCCCTAAATTAAGCATTATGTAATCATATTTTTGACTTGTTTTTGCAAGATCTTTAGCATAAAAAGCAGCAATCCTTGTGGTTAGACAACCCCTTTAATGGTTCAACCAGTCAAAGATTCTGGTTGCTGGTGGTACTGTTAAGTACATGGTCATTGTGGTGTCCATATTCCATGATGTGGAATGAAGGTTATTAATAAGCATGATGTTTTGGGGTTAAAGTTAGTGATTATATGCAACCAAGTAATATAGTAAGGGTGATATACAGCAAGGGTTCCTTTCACAGATTTACATTAATTTGGCCACAAATGGCGACATGTATGAATGTTGGTGCATAGAGGCCAGTTCAGAATCACTTTAAGACAGTGTAGAATGCGCCAGAATTTATGAACCTGTTCTTCTAAGAGGGTGGTGCTATGCCCGCAGAACGCCTCTTTGGCGCATTAAAAAGTGACTTTGGCGCATTGCAAAGGCACATATCGCGTCAACGTTTGGAGTGCACCTGTTCATACATTCTTTTTGGCTCAAAGTACAGCAGAAAACTGGCGCAGCTCTGTACATACATGTTGCCCAAAAAGTTTATTTTAGGTTCCAGTCTGATATGAAGAGCTTCTAGTGATCAGAATTTCTTTGCTCTCCTATTTTAACGAGCACATGGGGATTTTACTCATTAGGGATTTACATGCTTACAGTTACTGTAAGCCTCTGAATGATACCAATATTGTATTAAGTAGAGCAAAACAGTTCTTGCTTTTGGGCATTTAAAATAGTTATGAACATTTGAACTAGTGATCATCTGCTCCTGTTATAAAATTAGGCAAGTGTCTCACACCATTGGCAGATAACTTCCATAGAACTGTACAGAAGTTACCCTATATTAATTCATTATGAGAAAGGGGAGGTAGATTACAGGGCAGATTCAATGATTCCTTAAAGAGGTTGTCTCACTACATTGGTTCATCTTACCTCAGTCCTGTTTTCTTGGTTTCACTTTGAATTAAGGAGTATGTTTACTGGCTTCTACTAGGCTGCAGTAGAAGTCAGGTCTGTAGCTATAGCAACCAGTGCTGGCAGCCTATCAGGAGAGATCAAACAGGTCTGTAGCTATAGCGACCTAAGGAGCTGATGCAGCTCATACAAGAGGGGATATCTAGAAATAGGTAGGACGCTGTTAATGGACATATATTGCAAAGTGACTTATATTTGTACCATAAAAAGCGATCCTTGTAGTGAGACAACCCCTTTAATGTACAAGTAAAGTCTACAACTCCATGTAAAAACCAGTACAATGGTTGTCAATTTTGGGCAAGGTCACCAGATAGTAGGTAGATCACAAATTACCTAAGCAATTAGCTGTAGCTTGTGGGGGGGAATATAGCAAAAAAGCTTTTTTACAACACCAACACCACAGGAGTAAGACGTCCTTTGCAGCTGTACTCTTATTTGACGGATAGATTCCTAGAAAGATTGCCTCCACCCCCGATATTAAAGTGGTATTTGTTTTAGTTTTTTTTTTTCCAGAGTGGGTTTTAGTTGAGGTTTTTGGCTTAGTTTTTAGCTTTTTTTGTTGAGGTTTTTGGTCTGTTTTTTTTGGTCGATTTTGGTCAGTTTTTAATTTTAATTTCAAATTATATAAACACTGGCATTTTTCGCGAACTGTCCAAAAACTGCGCCGAAAAAACGTCCAAAAACTGGCAATTTACACAGAGTTCAATAGTAACTTTTGTGCTGATCGTTTTGGGTTTTTATAACGTTTGTAAAAACCCTTGGGGCCAATAACACGAGCCCTAAAAAGAAAGGACCAGTGTAGACTACTGGCCGTTTTTTGTATTAAAGTCTAAGTGGATGTTTTTCCGTCGGATTTTCAGTGGTTACAAAATACTAAAACCACTGAAAATCCAATGGGAAACCTCTGCTGTGTAGACATAACCTCAGTTTTTTTTTTTGTTATTTAAGGGGGGGGGGGGGGTCTTGTATACAGGATCCTCAAATAGTGTAAAGTAGTAAATAAGAATTTCTTCCACCCTACACAGACAACACATTGATGTGAATGGACACTCTCTTATGCCTTATTATCAACAAAACATTTGCTTCCACGATTCCCCTCAGATTGGTTGGCGAGGGGGCCTTTTTGTGATCATTTCCCGTTGTCAGGGGTTTTAAAAAAGTAGTTTATTACTCCCACAAGTTTGAGAAGCCTATTTAAAAAGGGGGTTGTCTCATCTTAAAGTTTCATAGGATGCATGACTGAAATAAGGCTGCTGTGCTCTGTCACTTCCTGGTCAAGCTGTCTGTAATTAGCATATGAGCTCCGTGTATTCAGACTTCTGCTCATTGGATAGATCTCCTGCTGTCAGGACCAGGGAAGCTTCTGAGTTAAAGTAAACAGCAGTAATTACGGTCTTTTGTCTGAAAGATCAGGTGACAAACAAGCTCTCACTGTCCGGAGTTCTGTGCTGCCGTTGCCGAGGCCTGTGTGATGACGTCACTCCCTGCTATCATATATCACAAACGACAGGGGGGGGCAGAAGTACACAGGTCGGTCACTTGAGGAACCAGAGAGAGCACAGAAGGTGATAAAATCACTTGCATCTCCTTAACAAAAAAAAAAAAAAAATGAACAACGCAATATATTTGGAAACGTCTTCATTTAGTGATCCCAACATGTTGAAAGCTAATCTTTGTAGCGAGACAACCTCTTTAATGCCTAATTTCGTAGTGAGATATTTGAAAATTTACTTTGTAAACCAGACGACCTCTTTAAGAGTTTTTTTTTATGATGACTTTAAGATGTGTAAGTAAGAGACTGTTTCATTAGGGAAGATGTAGTAACTCAGAATGTGAATGTCATGTACATTGACAGAAGTGACTTGAATCCCTGTGATGGTAATATGCAGACTGTATTTTCTTCGCAGAGAGGGACCAGTCAACCATGACGAGATGACTTCATATTTCATGAAAGCCAGTCAAGTGTGCTCCAGACTAGGACTTCCTTTTTTGCAAAGTCTGGTGGAGATACGTCTCAAGGAAACACCACTATGCGCCAACTGTGTAAGATACCTTTGTTACTTCTAACTATGGCCGTTTAGTTCCTTCAATCTGTAATAATAAAACTGGAGAACATGAGGTTTTATTAAAAAGGTTCTCCATGTTACAAGAGTCCTTGACAATAAGCCGATCACATAGTGTTCATCTGTTGGGATCATAGCGACAGGGACATAGCTATAGGGGGTGCAGAGGTAGCAGTTGCTACCGGGCCTAAGAGCCTGATGGGGCCCAACGGACCCTCAGTCACATATGACTACACCAGTATTATCAATGGCACACGGTAGGTGGGGGGCCCTTTCATAGATTGTGCATTGGGGCCCGAGAGCTTTAAGTTACGCTCCTACCTAGCGATCAGCCAGGAATGAGGATTCCTGTCCATAAGTCTTCAATTTCACCCCAGCACCAGCACAGGGGAAATTGTGCATTAATGATAACCATTCAAATCAATAGATCATACAGGATAAAATCTTCTTTATCAAAATCAAAAA